>JAGDYQ010000015.1:3780770-4005596 GCA_021962125.1 Bulinus truncatus | reverse complement strand
ATAGTAATAATACACAAAGGTCAGAGGATAGAAACAATGGGCCAATGTCATAGGTTAATTTGAAGATGATAGAAACAATGGGCAAAAGGTCATAGGTTAATCGAAGAAGACAGAAACAATGGACAAAGGTCAGAGGTTAATCGAAGAAGACAGAAACAATGGACAAAGGTCAGAGGTTAATTGAAGATGATAGAAAAATGGACAAAGGTCAGAGGATAATCACTGAAGATAGTAATAATATACAAAGGTCAGAGGATAATCGAAGAAGACAGAAACAATGAACAAAGGTCAGAGGTTAATCGAAGAAGACAGAAACAATGGACAAAGGTCAGAGGTTAATTGAAGATGATAGAAAAAATGGACAAAGGTCAGAGGATAATCACTGAAGATAGTAATAATACACAAAGGTCAGAGGATAGAAACAATGGGCCAATGTCATAGGTTAATTTGAAGATGATAGAAACAATGGGCTAATGGTCAGAGGTTAATCGAAGAAGACAGAAACAATGGACAAAGGTCAGAGGTTAATTGAAGATGATAGAAAAAATGGACAAAGGTCAGAGGATAATCACTGAAGATAGTAATAATACACAAAGGTCAGAGGATAATCAAAGAAGACAGAAACAATGAACAAAGGTCAGAGAATAATCGCTGAAGCTAGAAACAATGGACTAAGGGTCAGAGGTTAATTGAAGAGGACGGAAACAATGGACGAAAACCGAAAAAAAAACAAATGACAACCGAAGATAAAAAAACACCTTGTGTCTGACTGTATAATCAATGTTACTACAACAATTTACGTACCTTCAGAAAGTCACCACGAGTGACCGTGTACGGTGAACTCAGCGTAAACACAATATCACCGATGTCTTCCAGCCTTTACCGAACTAGCCTTACAGCATGTACATAAATATATAAGAATCAAATAAATATGAATTTTTTTTTCCTAAGCACAACAAAATGTATCTCGGTCGAAGACTTCATTTCAATCAGTGGGTGGTACACATGTTACCACCGGTCATTACTCACGGGCGGCGGGTGGCCCCGGGGGGGGGGGGGCGGTGGTTAAAAACAAGAACCTGACGGGATTGTCATCAGAAGTAATTTGATGTATTACAGTAATTTTTGCATACGCTCATTTCAAATCTATTAGTTGGTATAGTTTTTTTTTAAATCTAGCACGTGCATGTGTGTGTGTGTGTGTACGTGTGTGTTTGTATGTGTGATAAAGGTATATGAATTTTATGCCCAGTACATGTAAGTAAGTAAAATAGTGATGACCGACTTTTCCAGAAAGCTGTTAAAAACCTTTTTTTTTATATTTATTTATTTAACACCTTTTGCAGAGAAATATTTTAGTGTAAGAACCTAATTTTCACGACTTTGGAGAGAGTCTATTCTAGATAAGCTAACTAAACATCCCCCCCCCGATACTAAAGGCGTCGAGGAACCCTTAGCATCAAGGGGACCCTGAAACATCGAGGTCCTCCTGAGCATCAAGGGGCCCCCTGAAACATCGAGGTCCTCCTGAGCATCAAGGGGCCCCTGAAACATCGAGGTCCTCCTGAGCATCAAGGGGCCCCTGAAACATCGAGGTCCTCCTGAGTATCAAGATTCCTCATAAATTCGAGGGCTCCATGAGTATCCAGGGCCACCATGAGTTTCAGGGCCTTCATTAGTATTTAGGGCTCCAAGAGTGTTGAGGGACCCTGAGCATGGAGCCCCCCTCCGTGCAGGTTTTTAATTTGCTCCTGACAAAAAACAAATTTAAAAAAAGTTATCCAGAAATTCCAAAATTTTTTTAATCAAGAAATTCCAAATTTCGGAATTCACCATGTGGGTCAGAAGACATTTTTTTAATTTTTTTTTACAGAATTGTGATCGTTTTGAATCTGTTAGGCCAATCTGAGCTTTTATCATGGGCACCCCAAACTAAACTGGAAGTCAGAAGGGCCCATATTGTCAAAGATTAAAACCTAAAAACTGAACAAATTTCTGTAACAAAAAAAAAAAACATATGTTATTGCACCCACCCCAGTCAAATGTACCCATATAATATATTCCGTGGATGTATCTGTACCCATATAATATATTCCGTGGATGTATCTGTACCCATATAATATATTCCGTGGATGTATCTGTACCCATATAATATATTCCGTGGATGTATCTGTACCCATATAATATATTCCGTGGATGTATCTGTACCCATATAATATATTCCGTGGATGTATCTGTACCCATATAATATATTCCGTGGATGTATCTGTACCCATATAATATATTCCGTGGATGTATCTGTACCCATATAATATATTCCGTGGACGTATCTGTACCCATATAATATATTCCGTGGACGTATCTGTACCCATATAATATATTCCGTGGATGTATCTGTACCCATATAATATATTCCGTGGATGTATCTTACCGTACGAGCTTCCAAAATGCGTAATGATAAAGCATTATACCTATCCATTTTTTTCCTCGATAAAGACATATTTTTAGTATTTGCATATCCGTAGAGTCCTAAGGTTCGAACCTTAGTGAGAATCTCTGGATTTTTTTCAGGTCCTGGTGAAAGTCCCCAAGTCCACCCAGCTTTAAATGGGTAATTGTTAATTAGATCAGAAATTTGATATCATCACTAATGGCGTGTTCTTTGCTCGGCATAATTTGCTTTATATTTTAAAAACGTCGAAATATCGTAGGCAGCGGATACTTTCTTTGTTTTGCCTTGAGCTGTATTCGATTCCGTCAGACCGCCTCAGTCCACACCTGCGAGAGACGCGATTACACATGGCCGTTATTGTTGATAAGCAATCCAGGCGGCTAGCTGCCACTGCCAGATTGGATCTAGCGGTTGGATGTTGTCAAAGGGGGATGGGGGGAGGGGGCATAGTGGCCCCATATTTTTTTCAAGTTGTCTCAAAGGCGTTTGGGCAATGGGGTAACCGAAAAACTTTTGTCTGGGACCCTCAGATGTAGGACACCTAAATTACAATTACCTGGGGCCCCTTAATGTACCTTTACCAAGGGCCTCGAAAGGCTTTTTTTTAAAATGCCCCCCTCCCGCTTAGTGACGTCCACGAAGTCAATAAATGTATAATCCCATCTAATTATATTATAACAGCAGACATAAGGTCAACAAACCATCTGCTGCACATCTGTAAGATAACATCTAGCTCAATGCTATTCCAGTCTCTCTCTCTCTCTCTCCCCATCCCCATCTTCATATTACACACTCTGTAGACCTATACACAATTTCTTTGTCTTACTCTTTTGTTAAAAGTTTGTAATATTTCATAGTTTGTGACATTTCATAGTTTGTAACTTATCATACTTTGTAACTTATCATAGTTTATAACATTTCAAAGTTTGTAACATTTTATAGTTTGTAACATTTCGTAGTTTGTAACATTTCAAAGTGTGTAACATTTCATAGTTTGTAACATTTCAATAGTTTGTAACATTTCATAGTTTGTAACATTCCATAGTTTGTAACATTTCACAGTTTGTAACATTTCGTAGTTTGTAACATTTCATAGTTTGTAACATTTCAAAGTTTGAAACATTTCATAGTTTGTAACATTTCAAAGTTTGAAACATTTCATAGTTTGTAACATTTCATAGTCTGAAACATTTCATAGTTTGTAACATTTCATAGTCTGAAACATTTCATACTTTGTAACATTTCATAGCTTAAAATATTCTTGTTTGACTATGAGTAACATTCACTCACTATTCATGTCTATGAACATTTTTTTTGTTTTTCAACAAAAATGTACTTTGTTTTGCGATGATGTGGGGGTCTATTCAAAATAAACATTTTTTTTCTTTTTTCATAAATGAGACCGAAGATGAAAAAAAAAAGAGACCCCAATGCCAAAAAAAAAAACCTTTATTGCTTAGGGTCTGGGTTAGGGTTAAAGGTGTTTGGGGTAGTAACAGTCAAATAAATATATATGTCCATCTTCTATCAACTAGACCACTCTAGCTTGCTCATTCTCTCTTAGAAAAACACAAATTCTTTTCTTTTTATATATACAGTGGATTCCGCTTAGTTGGGACAGCCGCTTATTTGGGACAAATCCCAAAGAAACCAAACCAAGAAGCCAATAGTAAATTTGTATGTTTAATTGGGACAGCCGCTTAATTGGGACATAAAGCCTCGGTCCCGATGTGTCCCAATTAAGCGGAATCGACTGTATATAAAATTGACGATGGCCCCGAAAATAGCTTAAAACTATCCCATAATAGCCGTCCGTCCATCTATGAAATTTGAGTCCCTAACTATTTAAAAATATACCTCTTAGAATTGTGATGGCAGTCTGAGCTCAATTCCTTTTATGTTGGATACTTGTGTCAACCCACTCAGGGCAGGGCCGGTCTTACGAATGGAGGGGCCGAATTTAATGGATGCATGCGAGGCCCCATCTTCTATTTTTTTTACAATAACAACTAATACTATTAATGCTGAGTGTAAATTTAGGAGCCCCTGCCAGACGAATTTGGAGCAATCGGTCAAATCGGCCTAAATCCGCCCCTGTACCCAGGTCACACAAACACATCACTTGGGTCATTTGGACACCTTTGAGACGCGGCAGACAATTACAAGTGTGTGTGTGTGTGTGTGTGTATGTGTGTGTGTGTGTGGAATATAAAAATCGAATAAATGGTAAGCGCTATGTCAGTTTTGCGAACCTTTCTAAAAAACCATAATAATATTCCATCTGGCTCAGCCAACTGGTGGGCAAACCCACGGCCCGCGTGCCAAATCTGGCCCTCCTGACCGTTTAATCCGGCTCGCCGCTCGTTTCAGAGTGACGCACAAGCTGTATTATTTTTAGGTGATAACGTTTACGTTTATGTCAACATTGCAACCATATGATCTTGGTCCGGCCAACCAGTCAAATTTACGAACCCAATGTGGCCCACAACTCAAAAAAAAAGTTTGCTACCCCTGCTATAGCTGCTACTAAACACACGCCTTAAAACATCAACTTTTTGTAAAGACTTTTTTTTTTTTGTTTACACATGGGCAACAAGAACAAATTACCCATTATTAAACTGACACTAATAGAGGCAGCCTAAATGCCAAGCCGGCATGCCAGAAAACAATGTTTGGCTTCCGGATCTGGTTGCCACATTTCATTAAAATTCGCTGCCGGAATAGCAATACCGTGAACTCTATAATGTAAATGTAAAAAAAAAATATCAAAAATAGTTATAACAAAGCTATTTCGGCGCCCCATCCTAGTTCCACTCCCCTTCCTAGTTCCACTCCCCTTCCTAGTTTCCCTCCCTTCCTAGTTTCGCTCCCCTTCCTAGTTTCACTCCCCTTCCTAGTTTCACTCCCCTTCCTAGTTTCGCTCCCCTTCCAAGTTCGGCCTCCTGTGCATCCGTACAGCCTGAATTACCATCTTCTACGTCACTACATTTAGTACCTGTACTAGCCATGATTGTCCAGACAGAATTTATTCCAATTAAATAAAGTAGGACATCAAGAAACAGATTCATTCTTCATGATCTGGACACTCGCTGGACACTCGCTGACACTCGCTGGAATGAAATAAGGTGTTAGGTTCATAACAATCGTATTAACAGTGCGTTGGGATCAAGCCAACCCTATTCACAGAGATCTGGGATCATGCCAACCTATCAACAATCTATAAAAACCTAATCACAATGCAACGATGCCCGCGATTGATATGACACCCCCCTCCCACCAAACCCCTTCCCCGTCTTTCCAGACATCATCTGTGGTATTATAAAAAAATTAATTTAAAAAAAAAACAAAAACAGCAACAATTATAGCCTTTCAAAAACATGGAGCAGGATTATAGACATGCTGGCATTAAACGAAAGTTCCATAGATAGGATACAAAAAAAAATGAGTTCTGAAGTACTTTCTGTGGGAAACATTCTTAGTGCATTATGATTTCTTCCCACACTTTTATATATATTTTTTGAACGCCATCTCGCTTGTTGCTTGATCTTTCATCGTCTGCCAGTGATTCTTCTGTTTAGTTAAGGCAGTGGTTCCCAAACGTTCTAGAACTATGTAAACAATGAACATTTTTCTTAAAAATATATCTTATACGTCGTTAGTCATATTGGATTCCAGAGCTCATTAGAAACACGAATATTTCTCGCAAATTATAATAATAACTACAATATTGGGGGAGGGGGATATCAAAAGATTTGAGGTCAGCCATTCTTGTTCTTTTGAAACAATTTGCAAAGTGTGTATTTGATTTACTTGTTGGGTAAAACACTTAAAGTTGCTTCACGGAATTCCAGTGCTCCGCGGAAAACGAGCTCAGACGACATCTAGGTGTGGCGTCTACACTACGAATTATGTGGCAGCCGTTATAAAAGAAGTGCTCGGTGGAGAAAAAAATAATTAAGTGGTCATTCTCTCTTGTTTCTGTTTTCTGCAGCTTTAAAGAAAAATTTTTTTACAAAGAAATGAACGAGAATAGAAAATTATTGATTGGCAGATTGTCGTCCGTCACTTAGTTCGACCGTCTTTTGTTTATACCATTCGTTTGTAGACCATCATTGTTGTGAGACTTGCGACTCCAATGTTGTCCGCAGAGAATATATTCCGTGAGTGTGTGTGTGTGAGTGTGTGTGTGCATGTGTTTCATTCTATTTATTTATTTTTCCTTAAAAGAAAAAAAGGAAAAAAATCATTTTATAGAAGAAAAAAAAATGACTATAAATTATGTCGTCACAAGTCGAAACCTAGATCAGAGAACAGGCCCTTAACACAAAATATGTTGTTGGTTCATAATTCTGATTTACTGCGATAGTTTCGTCTTCTGTATGCCCCTCCCCCCCCCCCACCTCCCCACTCCCTACCACCAAGTACCCAGTGTCCTGCCAGAATCCCCTTGAGGTGGGTCGGTCGTGATTCCGTAAACAATGTCATTTTTATCGATTTACAATTGTGTGTGTGTGTGTGTGTGTGTGGTAATCTTTATGTTACAACATGGTCTCCCTAGCCCCTACCCCATTCCCCACCCCCAACCACAATATTTTCTGTCAATGAAGATCGCAAAGGAAAACATTCAACAAAGGATCAAACAAACAAACAAACAAACAAATTTTGATTCTTTTCTTCCTCTAGTGTCCCCAAATTTTGATCAAGATTTCTCTACTGGAACAAACATGGTTTGAATAGAAGCGACGAATTTTCTTCTACAAAAAAAAAAAAAATCAAAGACAAACCGAAGGAAAATCCCTTTGTCAAACATCTTCATCATTTCCCCACCAAACTAATTATGTCAAAATGACGTCATCTCAAATGATGAATCCTATTGGATCGTTTTTTTTTCTTCTTCTTCTTTGCTAGATTTGTAAAAACCACATTTCGTGTAAATGAATTTATTCAAAAATGTTAGAACTGAATGAAGAAACACCTTTGATTTATATTTATAACATAACTTAGTTTAAAGAAAATAAAAGTTGTGTTTTGCTGTGTTTTTTACACCAACTGTTTCCGATTGGAGCTTTTAGATTTTTAACTTTATATTGCCTGTACATGGGGACGTCGCAAATAATTTGGGGTGCCCTTGCGCAGTGGCGTAGCGAGCTTAACTCGCGCCCGGGGCATAATACCTTTTTAGCGCACCCCCCATTCAAAAACCATATGAAAGAAAGATATGTAAAATATACCATTTGGCGCCCCTTTCTGATTAGCGCCAGGGGCATGATGATCCCCTTGCCCCTCTTGAGGGGGAGGGGGCTCGCTCACCTAAAACAATATTTCTCCTCATCGATTATCATGGGGGAGATTCATCGTCATTGGGCTCTGCGCCCCGTCTAACAGCGCCTCTACAGTACATGTAATAAGATCATTCATAAGCTTCGAAAAAAAATCGTGATAGGTAAGCAAAGCCTAAGGACCAATAACTCTGTAAAAACTAGGATCGATAACTCCCACGGTTTTTAATTTGAATTCTTGCAGTGTGTGCATGACGCAAGGCCAACGGAGTCTGACAATAATGAAGAAAGATCATAAGGTCATACGATTAATTATGGCGAGTAATGTTGTATTTACACTCGCAATGCAACAACAAAAAAAAGTGATGTGAATGAAATACGAGAGAAAACTTCCTCCGTCGCGGGGGATACAAAAAAATGAAAACATTCTCTGACGCTCGAAATGAATTTAATTTGACATCATGGCGTTCAAGACGATCTAAGAAAAAAATTTTTTTTTTTAAAGTTAGACCTTTATTAAAAATTGTAATTAAATGTCATCTTTGTGTGTGCTTTTCAAAATAAAGAAACTATTACATATTTATTTTTTAGTATCCAGGGAATCGGAGAACTCGTTTAAATATGTTTTAATAATTAAATGAATATACTAAGACTTATGTAGACATATTGATATATGGACAGACAAATCGTTTGATGGTGGAGGGGGTGGGGTGAATCTATAAATGAATAAATAGAGGTATGAGATGATAGGCGAATGTAAAAGATGTTATGTAGATATGTTCAGTAGCGTAGCGAGTTAAACATGCGCCCGGGGCACAACAACTTTTTAGTGCCCCCTCCCATTCAAAAACAGTATATTATATGTAAAATATACCATTTGGCACCCGTTTGTGAGTAGCGCCAGGGGCATGATGTCCACCCCTTGCCCCACCCCCTTCGCTACGCCACTGGATATGTTATGTGATATGCTATGTGGATGTTATATGGATAGGCTATGTGGATATGTTATGCCGAAGGCTATGTGGATATGTTATGTGGACATGTTATATGGATATGCTATTTGGATATGCTATGTGGATATGTTATATGGATATGCTATGTGGATATGTTATGTGGACATGTTATGTAGGAAGATAAATGGTTTATTGAAGAAATAGAGTGACTAGACATAGTGCCTAGATATATGACTAGACATAGTGCCTAGATATAAGACTAGATCTAGACGGAAGTAGACACATGAAAACATTAAATGATACTTAATAGGATCAGGTATATGACTTTATAAAAAACCATCGTTGAACTGAATGTTGAAATAATGTACGCGTATCTAATAAACTGTATCATTTTAAATTTGAAGCAGTGCTAGAGATAACTAAAATATTTTTATCTGGGGTAAAAAAAAAAATTAAAAAGCTTTATTTCAGTGCGTTCAAGAGTATGATCGTCAGGGTCGGCGCCGGGAAAGGGGCACCCCAAAAAAGTATCAGGGGCCTTGTGACATGGGGGAGGGGTAGGGGTTGGTCATTTTAAAAAATTATGTTTAGTTTTATCACTTGTTTTTGAAGGGCCGGGTGAGAAAATATGGGGGGGGGCCGCAGTCGCCAAGCCTGTTAGGGGCCCCAGTTTTTTTTTTTGCTGCGGTCCTTCATGAGTTGATTTAACAATGAAATTAATACGAACATTGATTTTAAAAAAAGTAAAGAGACTGAAAGAGGAAGATGGAAAGATTGAAAAAAGAAATAACGAAATAGAAGAGAGAGAGAGAGAGATAGGGAGAGAGCTATAGACAAATAGACAGAAGGAATGAGGATAGGAAAGAGTGCAATTTTAAGGAATAGAGAAGAAAACACGCACAAAACACAACAACATGGACACTGGTCATCAAACACGACAACATGGACATTGGTCATCAAACACACCAACATGGACACTGGTCATCAAGCACAGCAACATGGACACTGGTCATCAAACACAACAACATGGACACTGGTCATCAAACACAACAACATGGACTCTGGTCATCAAACACAACAACATGGACACTGGTCATCAAACACAGCAACATGGACACTGGTCACCAAACACAAAAACATGGACACTGGTCATCAAACACGACAACATGGACACTGGTCATCAAATACAACAACATGGACATTGGTCATCACACTTTATACTGAATCTCTAGGAATGTAATTAATGTTGACTTCAACTTGTTTATCAACGTGGGAGTAACTCGCCTCTCCAGACGGACCTCCTCCTTCTCATCACGCACACACACACATACACACACGTGCACGCACGCGCACTCACTCATCAGTCCCCCCCCCGCCCCCTTCAAGTGTTCTTGTTTACTGAATTTTATGGATTCAAACTTTGGACTTAATTAATTCAGACTGGAAATTTCATAAACTTGACCATGTTTTTTTTTAAATTTAAACTGGGTTTTTTATATTCAACACTATGAACACATTCAAAATTAGAACTAGACGTATTTATTTATAAGAATTGAGTGGTACGAGTTAAAACTATTTGACTGTTAGATTGTGAAATTATGAACGCATTAGCATATTGTTGCTGTTTTAAACCAGGGAACTGAATTTCTTGATTTTTAAACTTAAATTATGTAATCTAATCAGAGGTGGACTCAGCCCCTTAGCGTGAAAATTCTACACCAGGGGCCAGGCATTCTACAGCAGGGAGCCAGGCCTGTAGCGGGGGGGGGTGCAGGAAATAAATGTTACTAAGTAGAGCAAACAAGCAGAGGGAGCCAGACAAAACGCAGGGGGGGGGGGACGGCCTCCTGCCCCCCCACACGCTACGGGCCTGGGCGTACTTACGATCGCCTTAGGCCGGGGACACAAAAGACGGTCAATAGACATTTAAAAAGACTGACTTGAATTTTAAAAAAAAATGATATGAGCTTTCCAGGGCCACTCGCCACGGGGGGGGGGTCACTTAAAACGCGCCCGGTGCCCCAGCCGTTGAATAATAATAATGGGGCTCATGATAGACATTGTAAATCTTAAAGTGAGATGATTTATAAAATCATTATTATTATTTTTGCATTGTGTAGTGTTATTATTATTATTATTTATAACATGACTTTGTTCATCATCGCCACTCAACAGTACCATTCTTATTTTGAAGTGTTTCAATTTAGTTCATGCTTTGTGTGCCTTGTTTTGTACAGATTTATTTCCCTTTAAAAATTCTCTCCCATTCTTCGGAGCTATACGGTGGCTTTACTTCTAATAATGTGGTTTGCTTGCCAGATTTTTTAAAGACATAACAAATAATGCATTCGAAATACGAAATAAGTTAACCTACAAAAATGACTGAAATAGAATAGTGAGCTATTAAAGTTATGACTCAGCATTTTTGACGAAAGAGCAAATGGTAGATTGCATGCTATACGAGTTGTACCAATTTTTTTTTATTCCTGTTTAATTGAATAGACTACTTCCCGTTGTGTTAACTTCACCAAGGGCTGGATTAACCACGAGACCAATTAGGGCTCAGCCTTAGGCCCAGAACACAAATCGGCCCTCATTTATCAGTGTATCTCACACATGTCATTTTGTTCGCAATTTTAGGCCGCCCCCCCCTTTTTTTTTGGCAACAAACCTTAGGCCCACAGTTACCTTAACACGGCCCTGAAAATACGATTTATAGACTCTAGTCAAAGGGCACTACTGAAGTATTGTCCACGAGCTACAGTCCAGCACTTCACCCCCCTCCCCCATCACTGTTTTAGGGCACCCGTCCAGGTGTGGTCGTGTTGTGTAGTGCGCTCGACTGTCGATCGGAGAGGTCCCCAGGTTCAAACCTCAGTGGGAACCTTGGGGTTTTTTTTCAGGTGATAGTCATCAAGTCCAGCCAGATTTAAATGGGTACTTGACTTAACTTGGGGGAAGTAAAGCCTTTGCTAACCACACAACCCCCCTTTATAAGCCGCGGTTACTGAAACAAATGACGTATACACCTCATCTGCCACGATAAGCCCTTACGGGCTTAAGGGAATTTTTTTTTAATCCTTGTCTAAGTGACCCTGACAGGTAATTTTGTGTATGGCTCCTCATTATATCTGGAAGTTTCCGTTCAGGGCTTCTCATTATATATCTGGAGGTCTCTGCCTAGGGCAGTTTTGGCGAACCAATTTGCACGCGTGCCACAGTCGGTACGCACAGCCTCAACAGTTGCCACGTAACTATAATGTCACTTCCTTTAATTTTATTTGGATTGCTGGCACGATCCTATAAATAAGTGATTTTTAGAGCATTTTCGAAAAAAAATGCTCTATTGTCCCCGTTTTGTCTGTCTGTCTGTCTGTCTGTCCGTCATCACCCTAGATCTCAACAACCATAAGTCCTAGACCCATGATGTATATATCATTTTGTAGGTCTTGGCCTGCCATGTGTGCAGCAAAAGTTCATTTAGCGATATGACCTCTGAGGGCCGTAAAAGGGGGCTTATAAAGTACCGTTTTTTACTATATAAGCTATATTAATAAAGGAGCGCCCTATATCTCAGCAACCATAAGTCCTAGACCCATGATGTATATATCATTTTGTAGGTCTTGGCCTGCCATGTGTACATCAAAAGTTCATTTCGCGATAGGACCTCTGAGGACCGGGCTTCAGGGCTCCTAAGGGGCTTATATATTATATATATAGCCCCATTCTACACCTTGTACGTTCAATAACCCATTAATTTGGTGCGAAATACTGCAGCACGTAGTTTCACTAAGATTTATTAAGAAACTCATCAAATGAAATAGTAAGCTTGTGTTCTGAGTTTAATTGAAAGTATCAGAGCTATGCAACAATTGACGGAGTTTTCGGACGATTAAATGACTACAATTTCGAATGTTTTCAATTATGAGTCCTATTTCAGTAACCACAAACCACTTGTAGTTAGATTTAAGAGAAAATATTTTTTTTTCAAATATAAAGAAACGTCTTTATAACATTTTTTTTACAGATATATGCATTACACAATTGAATTTATAAACATTTCCAAAATGTACAAATATTTACTGAAAGCTAACAAACGTACTGATACATAACATGAAAATGCGCTAACACGTCCTGTGTCCAGAATGGAACAGGCTTAATTGCTTGTTTTTTTTAAATTGAATTTTATGCAAGTGACCCCAATAAGGTTCACCACCACTGGACCAGGTCCTTCAAAAGCATAAAAACGGTTTTGAGGGTCACATGAAAAACCACTTAAAATGCCCCCCCCCAAAACACAGATTAAGTTGTTGTTTATTTGTGTACGCATGATGTGTATTGTGTGGTGTGATTTTAGTTTTTTTTTTTTATATTTTGTTCTAACGAAACCTGTTTCCTCCCCAGTTCGCTCGGTTTTTCACATTCACCTGGCAGTATGGCGAGGTCATGTGTAAGTTTGTCCACTACCTACAGAACCTGACCATCATCTGCTCCGTCCTCAACCTGACTGGCCTGAGCCTAGAACGGTAACACACAAGTGTGGGAGAAAGTGCATGTGTGTGTGTGTGTGGGGGGGGTCGATATTCTAAACTGCCTTGCACTACCATGCAAATATTTAGATTTATTTAGCTTAGAAAGCTCCATCTAGTGGCCAATTTGCCATCTAAGTGGCACAATTTGATTAATTTGGTGAATTGTCTTTCGAAACGAACTGGGGGAGGGGGTGGGGCTCTGTCTGTTGCGGTAACCAGACACCCCGGTCAGCTCGGGAAACTATTTATGTGTGTGCTTACGCCTATCCTATAGTCCAACGGAATGTAATTAGTTAAATACTTATTCTATTGGCGCATTGCCTCTTTCACCTGCGCGATTTATGTCAATTTTGCTGTTCATCCACAGCATGTATAGGTAGACTTGCCATACGTCCCGGTTTCGCCGGGACAGTCCCGGATATACTGGGTTGTCCCCGTGTCCCGCCCGGTTGTTGAAATTGTCCCGGTTTAGATTCAGGGCACAGTTTCTTGGAAATAATTGAGCAAAATTATTAGATCAGAGAATGATTAATCTGCTCTTGTGTGATCAGTAACATTTTGGTAAGTAACACAGTAATACAAATTTACAGAAGTGAAAAATACAAATGGTACAACAAGTAGAAAACTGTTTTGTTTTGTAAAAATATCATGTTTGTGTTTTTCATTATGAATAGAATAACAAAGATTATCTATTCTATATTTTAAGTGCTATTTACAATACTGTTTTCATACCCCCCCCCCCGGAACCGACATCCCTAAAACTAAAGTAAAAAAGACAGAACTGTCCCGGTTGGTCCGTGAAAAAATATGGCAACCCTATGTATAGGGAGGGATACATTTCTTATCAGCCTCAATGAAAACACGCTTGTCATTCTTTTTAAATGAGTAATTTCCTCGTAAGAAAAGCTAAAGCTTAAGGCTTTTATTATTCTGATTGCAATCCCTGACAAATCAAAGTTGAGGCTTTAATAATTCAATGGACAAACAATTAGTGTTGTTTTCGTTGACGAAAACTAAAACTAAAATTAGCAGCAAGACTAAAACTAGACGAAAACTGAAATTATTACAGAAAATACGAAATAAAAACTGAAACTAAAATATAGTGTTGCTTTCGTTCACGAAAACTAAAACTAAAACCTTCGTTAACGAAAATGTTGACTTTTCGTCAACGAGAACTAAAACTAAAATTAGAAGCAAGACTAAAACTAGACGAAAACTAAAATTATTACAGAAAAAACGAAATAAAAACTGAAACTAAAATATGACCTGGGACTAAAACAACACTACAAACAATAGCTAGGACTTTTTAATGGCACCAACAGAGTTTGAATGTTTTAAAAAAAATGTTTACGTTTCATTTAAGGGGACATAATATTTTCTTCTGCACACTAAGGTCTCAGATGGCCTAAGTTCACCTTTGCGTCTAACGTCTACAAATGAATACATTTTTTTTTTATGGGAAGAACGGGAGGGAGGGGGTAGCAGCATCCACCAATTCCCCCCTCCCCCTACATAATTCCCAGAGTTAACCTTACCAAAGAGGTCACTGTATGTTAAGATGCAAATCAACGGCGGCTGCAGTTGAATCGTATAGGCCTATTAGTATTTAGTTTACTTTTTTATAACTAAATCTTAGTTTGACTGATTAGTTTTAAAAGTTTATTTTTTGTTTAGTTTTCTAAATGAAAAGCTAGAATTACGTCTTTCTTTGACCTAATGCTGCGCCAAGCTGCTACCCCTATTATAAATTACTTAATCATCAGACGAACATATTACATATCTCGCCATTAAAACTTTGAAATTATTTTTTTTTTAAGTAGCATTAATTTTTTTTGATCCAGTAGATAAATTATATAAATATCACAACCAAAATTCCACTGTCGTAATAGTAAAACTAAAGGGCAAAGTTAATTGAATGCAGTACAAGGTAAAACAAAACGGCAAGGTTCATTGTGCGAATTAATTGTAAAACATATTATATAGCAGAAATTAATTACCATCATCCTATATATTTAACATTTCATAATAAAAATCCGGACCAGAGAGTCATTTACTATTTGGAACAGAGCCAAACTACACATAAATAAATAAAAAAAATTAATTTCGAACGCTAATTGGCGAGATTACCTGGCATATACAATGTGTAATGCAATACTGCCGCCTGAGTTATTTTTATACAAGCTGTGCCAAAGCAATGTTTTTTTTTGTTTGAGATTAGTCATAATGAATGAAAAATACTTCGTTCTGCTCATCAGTCATAAGTCATAAGCTGCTGACTTCAAAATAGTTTGTTTTTTTTTATAACCAGTGCTCGATTTAAGAAAAAACCAGTGCCGGGAATGAAAAAAAAAATTCTGCAGAGCCGGGGCTAAATGTCTATGATTTCCTACCCGGCTGGAATATATTAGCTAAAGCTGTTCTACTTAATTTGTTGCAGTTATGCAATAATTACGTAAATAATTATTACAATGTTTCAGATATTACGCCATTTTACATCCAATGAGAGCAAAGTACACATGCACCGTGACTATGGCCAGACGGTTTGTGATACTTATTTGGGCCATGAGTGTCATTATGGCCATTCCAATCCTTATCGGACAGGTCAGATATTCTTTCTTTCTTTTTTTCCAAATTATATTGTCTAATCGATTTCTCGCGCCATGAAAAGAAAGACTAATTTGGAAGGCAAATATCTTACTGGTATGCACCACCGAGCTCTGTATTTAACTGAAGAGGTCAAAGGTTATATTTATCGTCGTGGATTTAGTGGGTGAAATCGTCAGCCATTTTGGTAAGAGGTCAAAGGTTATATTTATCGTCGTGGATTTAGTGGGTGAAATCGTCAGCCATTTTGGTAAGGGATGCACATTGCTTTTGCTAGCTGGTTAAGTGATGTGCATTGATATAATGTGCATCGATATGTGTGCATTGATATAGTGTGCATTCAGG
Source organism: Bulinus truncatus (assembly GCA_021962125.1). NCBI lineage: Eukaryota > Metazoa > Mollusca > Gastropoda > Planorbidae > Bulinus > Bulinus truncatus. The sequence continues at coordinate 3,989,431 of JAGDYQ010000015.1, read as the reverse complement.
CCCGTAGCGTGCGGGGGGGGGGCAGGGGGCCGGGCCCCCTTCTGCGTTTTGTCTTCCCCCCCTGCTTATTTGTTCTACTTAGTAAAATGTATTACCTGCCCCCCCCCCTGCTATTGCCTGGCCCCTGCTGTAGAATGCCTGGCCCCTGCTGTAAAATTTTCACTCTATGGGGCTCTGTGCATTGATAAGACTAGTTTGATTGCATATGTGTGTGTTTTGTGACAAGGAGTGTAGATTAAATAGTGTCATAAAAATCAACAATTTTTATTACCATAAGAAGTACAAGAAATTGCCCTAAAGGTGATACACCTTCTTTTTGCTACCTGTGACTTTGAGGGCGTGTCCAGTTATACAAGTACTCAGCGGTATGAACACTGTGATGTCGAACGACCAAAACAAATCATTAGTGATGGTTTTCATCAGATTCTAAGGATTTGGGTTTATAATATCTTTGTGTTTACATTAGGTGATACAATGTATAGAAATCTTTATTTTGGAGTCGAGATTAATTTTTTTTTAAAGTACAGTTATGGAGGTTGAGATTATTTTGTTTGCATTTTTATTTTTTGCTGATAGCGTCATGTGCTAGTCGGGAAAAGAATCAAGGGCTACTGGTGTGTGGAGGACTGGTCTCCCTTTATGGCCAAGGTGTACAACCTGTACATGATACTCGTTGTGTTTGTCTCCCCGCTCGGGTTCATGGCCTACGCCTACATGTGCATCTGTAGACGGCTGTGGCAGGTCAGGTACCAGCACTCCACCATGAGGGCATCTCAGTAAGTATATTTCTAGCGGCTGTAACTAGCTTAAATAGCTGCAACGAGATGTAACGAGATGTAACTAGCTCTAGCTGTAACTAGCTGTAGCTGTAACTAGCTGTAGCTGTAACTGTGAGCTGTAAATAGCTATAGCTGTAACTAGTTGTGCTGTAAATAGCTGTAAGCTGTAAATAGCTGTAACTAGCTGTAGATGTGAGCTGTAACTAGCTGTAGCTGTAACTAGCTGTAGATGTGGCAGTGAGGTATAACTAGCTGTAACTAGCTGTAGCCGTAACTAGCTGTAGCTGTAACTAGCTGTAGATGTAGCTGTGGCTGTAAGCTAAAACTAGCTGTAGCTGTAACGAGCTGTAGCTGTAACGAGCTGTAGCTGTAACTAGCTGTAGATGTAGCTGTGACTGTGAGCTATAACTAGCTGTAACTAGCTGTAGCTGTAACTAGCTGCATTTAGCGTTGGTGCCACCCGGTGCTCTCTTCCTGGGCCAAAAAACATGCAGGCTCTAAATAAGGGGCGTCATCTCGGGTGAGGCTTGGGGAGGGGTGGAAGGGGCGTGTAGCACAGGGGAGGATTAGTGTATTCCCGACAAACATTTTGGTGGTCATTGGCAGAAACGTTCTAAGTAAGCCACTTGATTCTATTGTATGCTTTAATTTTTTTTTACAAAATATGAAGCTTTTAAACCAAATTAAATTATGTGCATCTATTCCACCAAATTTGCCCCTTAATCCCCTACCCCAATCCAAAACACATGTCAGTAACCAAAACACATGTTAGTAACCAAAACACATGTCAGTAACCAAAACACATGTCAGTAACCAAAACACATGTCAGTAACCAAAACACATGTCAGTAACCAAAACACATGTCAGTAACCAAAACACATGTCAGTAACCCTCGTCCTTAGGGCCCTGTTGGGTACATTGATTTGTTATAAAAAATCATTTGGTTCGGCGGGTGTTTTCAGGGGGGGGGGAATTCTATAAGATGTAGATTGTCGGGGGAGTGGGTGGATATAAGCTGGTGGGAAGTCCTGTGACAAACATGAACCCTCCCCCTCAATTATCAAAAGGCCAGTCAAGAAAATAAAATAAAATCTGACGTCATGAGCGCACTTAGAGTACTTGCAAGTCAAAGGGATGTAATGTTGTGTAATGGAATATAATGCTGTATAATGGGATGTAATGTTGTGAATGGGATTTAATGCTGTGTAATGGGATGTAATGCTGTGTAATGGGATGTAATACTGTGTAATGGGGTGTAATGTTGTGTAATAGGTGTAATGTTGTGTAATAGGTATAATGTTGTGTAATGGGATGTAATGTTGTGTAATGACTGTGTAATGGGATGTAATGACTGTGTAATGGGATGTAATGACTGTGTAATGGAATGTAACGACTGTGTAATGGGATGTAACGATTGTGTAATGGGATGTAATGACTGTGTAATGGGATGTAACGACTGTGTAATGGAATGTAACGACTGTGTATTGGGATGTAACGACTGTGTAATGTGATGTAACGACTGTGTAATGGGATTAACGACTGTGTAATGGGATGTAATGACTGTGGAAATGTATGGTCAGTATTTACGCTCCTCACAGGAATCACATTCGATCCGAGAGGACCGTCACGCCACTGCCGTCGCCCCAGTTGGGCATCGAGGGGAGATTGTTTCTGAAAGGTTCCATCTCTGTGTATGGAAAGAGAACAGGGGCGCTCAATGAGGACTCGACTAGGAAACAGGTGAGTCGCCACACTTAGGTGGGCCTGACTGATGGTGATTGTGATATAGACAGACAGGCATGCAGGCAGACAGATAGGCATGCAGGCAGACAGATAGGCTTGCAGGCAGGCAGACAGACAGGCAGGCAGACAGACAGGCAGGCTGGCAGAAAGACAGACACAAAGACACACCGACAGAAGGACGACAGGCTGACAAACAGAAAGACATATAGACGGACAGAAAGATAGATAGATAGATAGATAGATAGATAGATAGATAGATAGATAGATAGATAGATAGATAGATAGATAGATAGATAGATAGATAGATAGATAGATAGATAGATAGATAGATAGATAGATAGATAGATAGATAGATAGATAGATAGATAGATAGATAAATAGATAGATTGATTGACATGCGGACGGACGAATGGCTAGATAGATTTGAAAGACAGATAACTAAATTGATAGACATACAACTCATTGGATGAATGAATGACTAGACAGTTATCAACTAGATGACAGATAAGATCTAATGAAAAAATAATAATATATCCCTTCAACGTCCACTCCAGGTGGTCAAGATGTTAGTCTCTGTGGTCATCCTATTCGCCGTTTGCTGGGGGCCCATCATGTTTAACAACGTCATGGTTGCCTTCGACGTCCTCCCCATGTTGAATCATGGCTTCTTGAAACCCATGCGGCAGGCATTCTGGCTGATGGCTTATGGCAACTCCTGCCTTAACCCCATAGTATACGGATTCATGTCAAAGGTAAAAAAAAAATACATAAAAATTACATACTATTTTCGTTTCAAAAAAAAAATTGGCACATTGAAAAAAAAAACTTGATATTTACATTTTGAGATTAGATCTACTTAGAAATAGAATAAAATGTTTTATTTATGTAATAATTTTAGAGTTGCAGTAAAATTTAATAATTATTTCGGGATTTTCGTCATTGTTTTAGAATTTTCGAGATTCCTTCCGGAACACGTTCCGCCTGTGTCTGCTTCGAGGCTCACCACGTGACATGGCCAGGCACAAGGCCCTATGGAGATGCTCCTTTCAAGCCCCGTCCGCTCTTCATGTCACTAACAGGTCTCTGTCGTCATAGTTGTTGTTTTTTTAGGTCAAACCAAAACTTTAAAAACCAACGGTTCTCAATTATTACATTTATTTTTTTGCTATTCGCGACCAATTAATAATTGGCAATTAATATACCTGATGAATGATAACTGAAAGAAAGGCTAAAATTGATTGTCAATATTTTCCACCAGGTGGTTGGGACCAGCACTTTGATAGCCACTGTTGTAAAACAAAACACAATTATAAGGGACCAGTTCAGATTTTTTTTATAGAGCGAACAAATGATTGTAAAATACGCATCCATCCTCCCAATAAAAAACAAAATATCAACAAATATAGATACACCCCTCCCCGGGCCCTTTCTTAGACACACCCCTGCCCGGGCCCTTTCTTAGACACACCCCTCCCCGAGGCCTTTCTTAGACACCCCCTCCCCGGGCCCTTCTTAGACACACCCCTCCCCGGGCCCTTCTTAGAATGATATTTTTTTTTGGATCTTGTGTCCTTTTTAATAAAAAATTTCGTCATTTCAACAAGAACTCGATACATTGTAGGCAAAAAATCTGGGCCCCCTCACCACCTCAACGACTCCTTAACATTGATAATAGTTTATTGTAATGTTAAAAAATAAAAAGGTTGGTTGTAACTGTATTACATGCTTGGTAACATTTCTGTTACACTTTCGTGAAGTCATCGATGTGTTTACATTATTGTTGATTGTATTCATTGATTGCTGTGCATTCCATCTAGCCCAGCCCCCACACACACACTTCAAAAGGGGCCATTTTCTACTTAATACATTACTAAAGGGGGCCGGACAATATTGTCTGCCAAGCCCCTCCCCCCTCCCCCCCATTATCTCTCTGCCCAAGGACTCCAAAACCTCTCTCATAGTTTCTGCACAGAGTCCTCACAATGTCTTAAAGTCTCTGCCTAGAGCCCCAAACATCTCTAACAGTCTCTGTCTAGGGCCTAAACATCTCTAGCAGTTTAGGGCCCCAAACATCTCTAACAGTCTCTGTCTAGGGCCCCAAACATCTCTAACAGTCTCTGTCTAGGGACCCAAACATCTCTAACAGTCTCTGTCTAGGGCCCCAAACATCTCTAACAGTCTCTGTCTAGGGCCCCAAACATCTCAAACAGTCTCTGTCTAGGCCCCAAACATTTCTAGCAGTCTTTGTCTAGGGCCCCAAACATCTCTAACAGTCTCTGTCTAGGGCCCCAAACATCTCTAACAGTCTCTGTCTAGGGCCCCAAACATCTCTAACAGTCTCTGTCTAGGGACCCAAACATCTCTAACAGTCTCTGTCTAGGAACCCAAACATTTCTAGCAGTCTCTGTCTAGGGCCCCAAACATCTCTAACAGTCTCTGTCTAGGGCCCCAAACACCTCTAACAGTCTCTGTCTAGGGCCCCAAACATCTCTAACAGTCTAGGGGCCCAAACATCTCAAACAGTCTAGGGCCCCAAACATCTCTAACAGTCTAGGGCCCCAAACATCTCTAACAGTCTCTGTCTAGGACCCCAAACATCTCTAACAGTCTAGGGCCCCAAACATCTCTAACAGTCTAGGGCCCCAAACATCTCTAACAGTCTCCGTCCATCTGTCTACGTAACCTAATCCCTTTATTTCTTTTTGATGTCCAAAACATTGCAGGTCGCCATCTATGTATGAAAGAGCTTTCCTCGACCCACATTTGCTGACGGCTGACTCACGGCCAAGCATGAGCAGCCAGGGTTCCACCCAGATGACTCAAGTCAAGAAAACTGACGCACAGGGGGAGGCGTTGGACTTCGATTGACCTCTGTATGACCCGAGATAGATAACTTTATCACCTGATGTACTTTTTAACGATGGACTACTAACAGGGCCCTCTTAACAGGTATAACCTTTGCACTATGGGGGGGGGGCCGTGTGCCAATCACTAAAAATTACAAAATAAGAATAATCAGTGGACATGGGGCACCTATATCCCTGGGGCCCTCGGGCATATGCCCGGCAGGTCAGTGCGATAAGACGGTCCTGCCTACACCAAAGATCAACTTAACAGACTGGCCGCGTGTAACTTAATCGTAACATTCTTTGATATGCGCGTTATGATTATTAAGAAGTTGGTGCACATGATGCACTGTATCAACATACCAACATCGATAACAGGCACAAGTTCTTCACGTTAGTTAGGTGTATGAAATATGATTTTTTTTTAAACATAAATCATGATTGATAACTTTTGATAAAAGTGTCTTTCCCACTTTAAGGCTGTATTTCTTGCCAATTCAAAATAATTTAGAAAATAATTTAAAAAAAGATTTATTTTAAGTTGCAAGATCAATTTTATTATTATCATAAAGCTTTGTACCTGTACTAGACTTGATCATTTTTATTTTTTTTTTGCAACTGCCAGATTTTTGCACATTTGCTAGTTGTTAATGAGGGCAGTCTTCAGTTGTTAATGAGGTCATTCTTCAGTTTTGACACATGTTATATTTATTTTAAATAAATCTTTGTATAAGTGTTGTGATTAGAACAACCCATTCAATGGTCGTCCATGGTGATTTATGAAATACTCTCCAATCAAGTACGTGTATATAAGATATCGACTTGTGGTGGATCCATCAAGATGTAGGCCTAAAGATAACAAAAAACTAACTGAAGAAACTAAAATTTAAAACATTCAAAGAGTTGGCGATGTATCATTTAGTTTTATACAGCACAATACGGACATAGTCAATCATTTCTACTTTGTTAAATACTTTTTTTTTTCAGAGACCAAAAAAAAAAAATAATTAGTACAAGAGGGAGGGTAGTGTGGAAATAACAAATAAAAAAACTTATAAAAGTAATTTACACAATTTAAATGTTAAAAATACATGACACCTTTAAAATTTTAATTCATTTTACAATTTATTATTACATGTTAAAATAATATGACATGTTAAAATTATTTTTGTTTCTGTCACATATTTTAATATTATTACATGACATCCTGTGGTATGTTGATGAAAACTGAAGTTCACAAATTCAACAGTGGACTACATGTTGACTACATTATGTTTTGTTAATATGATTGTTTAATTTGTTGTTGCTATTAATTATAACTGCAAATACTCAAACAAACATAAGGCAGTGGAGAAAAAAATATTGTTTCTGGACACTATAGCTGTAATGAAGTCAATTTCTAAACATTTTTTTGACAATAACAGAGGCGTACTTAGGGTAAGGGGAGGGGGATCCTAATTCCAAAGTCCCCCTAGGGCCCCACCTTGAGGGGGGCCCCCAAAATTTTCTTTACAGTAAATATTATGTACATTATCTCATGTCATTATGTCGAATGTCAAAATGCAGGCCCCCCCCAAAGAGGCTAAGCCCCCAGTTCGGCACTGCTCAATAAGGTGGATAGGTAGGGTAAGGAACAAAGTTCTGTAGCTAATGGCAAACCAAGACGATATTGACCAACAAATCTCCTGAAGGAAATTAATATGGATTGGTCATTCACTCAGGGAGCCTCCAGAAGCTATTTCAAAAAATGGCCCTTTAGTGAATAGTGAAACCATAGAGACCAGAGAACGGCTTAGCTGCCCAAAAACATCTTTAGGTACTGAAGAAATACCACCCTTGATTGAATGCTTTGGAGAGCTATTGTCATTTTTCAAAATGATATCTCACATTAATCTTCAGAATTTGAATAAATATAAATTTAAAAAATTCAAATTATACATCCTCCTAATAAATGACTTATATCTACAAATATTTAAAATACATTTTTCTGAAAAAATAAATTTGAAGTTTCATTTTGTATTATTGGGGAATGTTATTTGTTGATCTGTTAAAAAAAAAGTGTTTAGTTTTTATTATTATTCATATTGTCTACTTTTGTTTTATATTTGTGAAATCCATTCATCCTGTACAGAGCATGTAACAAGAGGCAAAATAGGCGCCTGTTAAGGGCCTGCCCAACTATTAAGTTCTCACCCGCTATTAAGGAGGTTGCCAGGTGGGACTTTTATTTTGCTAGTCATAAGTAAAGGCTATCAAAACGGCTTTAAAGAAAGTTGTCAGATGGGGGCCAACAGTTTTTTAATAAGATTTTTGGAGTCCGATATCTGCCTAACAATGTTTAACATATTAAAGAACATGTTTAATACTAACTACAGGCAATAATTTTCTGGCATCGTCCCTGCTAATAGCCCTTTTTGATTAATCTTTCTTTTTAAAAAAAAAATGTAACACTCCAGAAAAAATAAAATATAACAATATACATGTACCTTTAATAGAAAATAATCCCTGCTCAGTATTCAAAAGGATATCAACAACAGCGGGTTCATTTAAATGACATCACCAATGGCTAGGTTTGAGTGAACCCTTTCATACTAATATTTATTGAAAATAATATTTTAGGGTATTTAGTTTATTTAATACAGGTAGTATAATCAAATAAAATACACATATATGCTATATTTAAATAATTCATATTAGCAAAATCTTTTATATGTATCTTTATAAATATATATTAAAATGAAAAAACATTTGAAAGAATTGCTGGAACACAAGTTTCGTATTCAAGTTGAAAAAACATAATGAGAGAAATGTTGTAACATAGGTTTTGAATTCAAGTTCATAACTATGATAAAGACTACAAGAAAATTGCTTTACATTCACAATTTTCCATTAGAACTGTTTAATTATCAAAATCTTATGACAATTACAGTATCGTTTAGCTTATTACTTCTCTACCAAAAGATAACACTTTATGAAGCAAGAAGAAATGTCAGCTTCTGGTTATATATATAAATGTATTTGTATAAATAAATATGTATATTATCAAGTCAGTTCATGATATTTTTGTTTATATCATTACCTCCCTTTAGTTTATCATATTCTTCCTTTGGCTGTAAGGAAGGGACCTTTTAATGAATTTTATTTATTCATTTTTTGTCTATATATTATGTTTTTAAGCACATCTAAATAACAGCTTAATCAGAGAAGACTAAAGGCACAATAAATATGAGAAATAGTTTTATTGGGAACAAATTATGAATCACAAAATGTAACATAAAATTAATAATAATACAGTGTTATCATCACAACAAGTACAATGTAATCATCACAACAATTACAATGTAATCATCACAACAAGTGCACCTGTACAATCACAGATGAGTCTAAATGACTATAAGTCATGACTTTGGTCTTCTAAAAAAAGATAAATTTAAATGAACGTAGTAACTGAAAATTGCCTTTTTGAATAGGGTTTTTATTTGGCGTAATTGCTTTAATGGCTTTTGATTATTTTTTGTGCTTCTCTTAGCAATATATGAGACTCCTATATATATGTACATACTCCACATTTTTTATATGACACTCCTATATATATATGATTCAGACTCCACATTTAACTCAATATAAATTTCAAAAGTAAAACCAATAGGAGATTTTTTTCACAACATACATGTATTTAATATATTTATTCTATGATAAGAAATACTTTATTTTCACTCCTTAAGTCAGAATTTTTTAAAATATTTATTAAAAGGTTGTTCACATGTTAACATTATTTTTAGCACTGAATGGTGTGTAGATAACTTAAGTTAAGATTAATAAGAGATATTTTTATAAACAATTTAAGTAGATGTTTCGTTCAAATTTGAAAATGTTGTCATCATCTGTTTTATTTTTAAGCCTGTTGACTTCAAACTCTTTCTTCAAAAGTATGAATCTGTAGACAAACTTAGAGCCCAAAGAAATGCTTAACTCTGTGTCTTTTTCAAGAGAATCCAGAGCTTCAAGCAGTGTTGACGGTCCCATTTGTACACTTTCTTCATTTGTATTCTACAAAACATACAACAAAATTTAAGAGTTATTATTTTATAAAATTAAAAAAAATAACATTCAAAATTTTATAAAAGCTTAACCTTAATACATTCAAATTATTCATATGTGATATGCACTTTAAATAATCAAGGAACGTTTTTAAAGATTAATAAAGAAATATGTACCACTTTTCAGAAGAAAATTTTGAACTTTTATCAAATTTTATTCACTTTTGCATCAGTCAGCATTTTTATCAAATTTAAATGTGCTAATTTTGAAGAAACCTGCCTTGGATCAAAGTCACTTCCACCCATTTTCAACTATTATTACAACACCAGTTTGGCCCCCAAACAATGTAAACCATTTTAAATTGTAACAATTAGTGATATCATTATAAAATTTTATTGTAAAATGGAAAAAAATCTTTTTTGACAAGAAAAATGAACAATGATTATGAAACAACTGAATTTTTCCCTTGAAAGTGCATGCATCCCTTGCTAATATATAGTGCAGCCGATAAAAAGAGTGCAGAATTCAATAGCTCACTTACTTGTGGGGGCAGCGTTAACTTGTTTGAGATTCCAGAAATACCTGCAGCAATTAATCCACCTAGAACAGCGTAGGGATTACTGGCTGATGTTGGCAGGCAATCTTTTATATAGGTGCCTTCATTATTGTGAATGATTTTGAGCCAAGATGAGCTGAAAGTAAAAATGTTACAGTGATTCAATAGTGCATAGAAAATGAAAAATAACAAATGTTACTGATAAATTTGGCAAGAAACGAGTTATTGATCAATACAATAAAATTTTTGTATGTTTTTTTTTTTGCCTGACTGAATGTGTACAACATGTAAGAGTTATGTAGAAGTAGAATATGAAAAAAAATTCTCAACATTCCGACAATAAAGAAAAAAGTCAATTGGATACTAGGATATTGGCTATCTCATGTAGACAATTGAAGTTTAAGTTAAGAAAATAATGAAAGAAAAAACAAACAAATTGCAAATTAACTAAGCTATGTTCATAAAGCAAAGTATTATGAATGAGACTTAATAAATTTTACTGTTCCTTGGAGAGCTTTTGTAAAAATAATTTCAGTAAATGTCGTCATCGCTCATAATATATTTCACAATTGATTGATGATGAGAGATGATCAGCTTAGTTCTTCCAGGGCTGCCGCTAGCAAATAGTGGGCCTTGACAATCTACGCCAAGAGGGGGTCGAAATGTCACAGGGTTGCACCCCTCCTTCCCCTGAATCCCTTTGCAGCAGCCCTGGGGTTTCATGCTATAAACTAAATTGAGAAAATAAATCTAAATTTTAATGTAACATGTTTACATTAGTAAGGCCCACAATAGATAAGTTTGTTGATGATCCTAATTTTTTAGTAAATTAAAAAAAACAACTACTAAATTACCTATTGTCTCGATCCTGCATCCATGACGCTGAAAGTTCTTCATCACAAGGTTCAGACAAATAACAGTTTAGAGTTGGTCGACTTAGTGCAGTTAAAGCTGCGTGGTGATGGAGTAGCCCAGCTGTCCATTGCTGACCAACTTCTGATAATTTGTTATTATTATTATGATTTGAGCACGTCAGAATGTTGCTAGAACATAAAATAAAAAAAAAATTGATGCATTTATTAGCAATGTGATGGATAGAAATACCTAATGATGTGAACTAAACATGCATTTTTTTCCCTCAAATATGTGGGTGTATCTTTTAGACTGAATGTCGTTAGCAAAGCTGTAGAATCTTTGTTTGCTTTTTTCCCCACTCTAAAATCTGGGTGTGTATTATTGGCAGGTGTGTCTTATAGTCTATAAAAAAAATAATAATTCTATTTTAAAGAATTTGTATTTTTTTTAATTGTACATAAATTTAATATTGGGTAAAAAAGCAAAATTTGATGATTTCCCTAAAAAATAGATATTTATTGCAATAAAAAAAAAAGAGCTTTTTTATGACTTTTGTCACTATGGAAACATTATATTTTTATTACCTTCCTTTTTGATCCACTAAAGTCATAATATAATGGCAGCCATTTTGACTATAGCCTGATAAAGGTTTTGTCATATAAGTGATATCATAACCGGAGTTCATACACAATGACTTGAGTATGTTTCTTAAACGATGTAAGCTGTCAGCAGCATCGATTCCTTTCACAGCCTCAACTGCAATCTAAATTCAATATTCATGTAATAAGCTAGAAAATAACTTACTTTATTCTAAAGGTTGAAAATTAATTTCTATTTATTTCATATTTTTTTTCTTTCACATATTTCATTATAGGATGATACTTTAAGATTTTTTATTTAATTATTAATGAAAATAAAGATCTTCTTGCCTGAATTTTCCCATCTTCAGTACCTTTACCAACTGTAGTAACAGCTATTCCACTTTCCCACAGGGCTGTAAGAACCTCATTTAAAAATGAGTCCAGATTTTCCTGTGTAACAATATTCCACAAAAACAATGCATTACTATATTTTAAAATGAAAATTTGTATTCATTTTTTATATCGAAATTCACCATTTATTATTAAAATGATACCAAATAAAAGTTTGTTTTTTGCTTTACAATAATATTTAATTTTTATTTACATCAAGTTTTTATGTGGTAATTATGACAATATAATTATGATATTATTGTAAAGTGGAAAACAAGCTTTAAAATGATATCCTATTTAATAACAAATGTTAAATATTGATGATAAAAATTTACAGAAAGAATTATTCATTGCTAAGTTTTTGTGCATAAAAATTTAATTTATGTGCAGTTTTGAGTTACTAATTTTTAGCTTGTAAAATTAGAGCCAATTATCTCCCTTTGAATAAAAAAAAATGGTAAAAAATTGAACTGGACATCATCATTATGCAATATATTTTAAACTTCAACTTGGTTAACAATTAAAAAAAAATAGTGTCTTTGATATATACTCTCCTGTCATGGTTTTAATAACACAAGGAGATATTATGGTCTAAAGATGAGACTTAATAAGACCACAAAAGGTCCTAAAACTGTTCAACTTTAAGTCTCATAACTTTATTAAAAAAATGACAGATATTGATATTAAAGTTATTGAGACTCTTAGATTGAATATTCTTTGCAATGATACATAATATAACATTGTATCATTATTAATCCAAAAAATCAGTTTAGAGTACCTATATATTCGTGCTTTTATTAAATATAATTCATTTTAAAACAATTTAATTTTTAACTGGCAAGTTGAAATAGCTGTGCAGGTAGAAAAAAAAACATGACACCAAGTAAAATAATTGTAGTAATTAACAATGGTTTTGAGAACAGTTATAACGTGCCTTAGAGAAATCATCAAGCAGCCAAAATATACTATTTGACTTAGGCCCTTTGTGCTACTTAATGATGAGGCAAAGGTATATTCTATTTATCCGCTCTAAAATCAGTACTCTTCTATCTATATATGTTGTTTTATGTTAACTTACTTTTAATGAAATCGGAGTTAGTGTTCCTTTTTTGAATATGATAAATTCAAGCTCATATGACACAAAGATCTCATAGCCCAGATGTTTTAAAGTGTTCAGCTGATTCAGTGCCACCTCACGAGACATAGATATTTCTCTTTCTCCGTTTAAACTTAGAAAATCACAAATTAGTTGTCCAACCTGGCAAAAAAATGACAAAGAGAATCCTTGAGTGGAATTTTTTTAATTGATAAGATATGTTAAATCTAATTTATTTAGAGGATGCATTAAAAATTTTATTTTTGAAATGACTTGAATGTAATTTTAAAAAGATATTTTTCAATGTTATTTTTTTTTTTTACTTTAACATTTCAGGCTTTTTTTGATGCCCATTTAAATGATCTACAATGACCATGGAAGGCTCCATTGAGGCTTGGTATCAGCCATGTATGTATCAGCCTGTTTAAAAGAAAGTTTGATGCTAATCGGTCAATATTTTATTTCTTTCACCTTCTTGTCTCCATATGACAAATACGACAAGGGCCTCAGAGTTGACATGTCAGGGATCAAAGTCCCATTGGCCCAGCCTTCCTTACTGTAGTCTTTCAGCCCCAGCGGGATGTCGCACATGATGCCGGAAAAATAGGCAGCTGAATTTTTTAAAGAAGAGAAAGGGAGATAATAGATTCTGTCATTTATACATCTGGCGACTATGGGGGTAATATTTAATGCTTCCTTGACTTCTTTTGATAATTAAGTAGGCTAACTGACTAACAGATATATAGGCAGACAGATTTTTAGGTAAATATTTGGTAGGTAGATATATAGGCAGACAGACTTATTTTTTTGTCAGTGTATTTATCTAAATCAGCAAAAGATCTAAAAAAAACATTCCAACAGGCAAATAATAATAACATAACACAGAGGTTCTCTAATTATCATTATGCGGATCAGTTCAAGCCTCACCTTGGGCCTGACCAAGACCATTCTTCACAAATCCTTTGAGACTTGGCTTAAACATGAACCGTCCCCTGGCAATCCCGTGAATGTCCGGGGCACTGACCAGCACCAGGTCGAACTCGTCCAGGTCATAGTTGGTCCTGACAGCACAACCCTTGGTGCCAGCCATCTGTCGCCTCTGATCAGTTTGAAACCAATGGCGGCTGATAAGAAGAGACTGAAGAGAAAAAAAAAAGGGTTGACGGTCTTCATTAATCTAAGATGTAGGATTTATAAATATCCATCATGGAGCGAGTAGCGATTCCATCATAAGCTATTTCTATCTTTCCATTTCTTTCTTTGCAACATATTCAGTGCTCCCTTCATAAAATATTCCACACATTTGTATTATACTCAGTGGTACCTTCATAAAGTATTCCACATATATTCTATTTTAAGCTTACCAGATTTTATTGAAGCGAAGTCTGGACACGGGGGAGGGGGGGGTCAGTTGTGAAAAGTGCAGACAAAAAATTAGCTCGGACAACCTGTTCAGAAATATGAAATATCTCTTATTATTGAAACTAGGGAAAGCTCCCTCAAGTTTCGCATTATTTCCCTTGATGGCTGAAGTTAAATTCAAGCAAAGGTTAGAAACATACAGAATGCTCCAAATTTGTTTTGCAATGTTGCTCGTGTAGCCACACCTTCAATGTTTATGTTAAAAAGTAATATGTTACACAGTTGCTCTCAAATTATTCATTGCACAATCACTGCGGATTTTTGAAAAAAATAAAAAGCGCCAAATCGCAGACCAGACAAGTAAGCAGTATATGCTAATAGTCCGGACAAGCCCCGTCAATTAGTAAAATGGTACGGGCAAATATTAGACACAAAAAGTAGTGTGCGCAATGGGGGGGGGGGGGGTCACAAATACCAACTGTCCGTACATAATTAGTAACTATGGTAACTCTAAAGCTCTAACTAGTTATATTTGCCATCGAAGCAGAGCTCTGGAAATAAAGACATGTGCACTTCCAGGGCTCGATTTACCACCGGGGATGCCGGGGATATCCCCGGCACAAAGACCTGTCATCCCCGGCTCTGCTTTAGCTAATATATCCCTGCCGGGGATGAAATCATAGACATCTATCCCCGGCTCTGCAGAAAATTTTATTCATCCCCCGGCACTGGTTTTTTCTTGAATCGAGCACTGGTGCACTGTATTCTCTCTCTATCATCTATCTCCTATCTCTCTCTCTCTTTCATCCACCTTTCCGCGTCTATCTCTTAAATCTTTCATTGTGCCTTCATGTTGATTCTAGGACCATGCCCATTAGCACAACAGTGGCGATATCAAAATTCTAACCTTGAACAAACCACGAAAAGAAAAAACAAAATGTTATAATATGCACACAATATTGTAGAGTCAAGTTAGTAGGTTAACTATGGTAAAGCCTGGGCTAAAATGTTCATAATTTATACATATATATATATATAAATATATTTATGCCTGCCAAATGACGGCGAATATCTTCAGCCTCCCATTTCCCACCCCCTCCCACTTATGATAACAAGTAAGTCAATAAATGGACCCCCGCCCCCTTGTCCAATCCTAAACCTACATAAAAATGTTTAATCATCAATAATTGTTATCCAGGCAGACCATTTTTACAGATAACATGGCGGCATAGTTGAGGACGATTTACAAGTCTGTCTTTTCATACCCGTCTCCCAGGCCACTTAGACTTTGACCCCCTTACCCACGCCCTCCTCCCCCCCCACACACCCCGTGGTGTCTCCGAGGCCAGTACAGTCTCGTGTGTGGGGGTTTGGTGAAAGGGCACCATAAACCAGATCCTGTGTCATATTTTAAAGGGTGCTTACATGCCTACACACACTCGGCAATGGGGAACGGGGCATCATATAATAGGGAAGTTGATTCTATATATGCGTACATGTATTATGAATTTTAATAATTCAAGGCCTCTTTTCTATGGATGGGGGGGGGGGCGAAAATTGGCACATAATACGCCGGTCCTGCCAGTGTTGGCTATGGGCTAGACATTCGAGAGATAAAATATCATCCATACAGGGGCGTGTTGACGCCATGTCTGGATATAAAGACAGAAGAAAACATTGTTGACGCCATAACAACTCGCGAGTATCACATTCACATGGAGTAATAAGGGCAAAGGTCACCAGTTGTAAAGAAGGCGAAATATTTTTTTTAAAGTTCATGAGCCTTTTGCAGCCTGGGGCAATTTTAAATGCGAGGGTTTCCGCAGCCCATACTCTTGCGGGTGAGTTTTGAAAAATTCAACTCATGTATGATGGAGTCCATCTAGCATTTTTCCCGTCTGTGTTTTTTAATATCCTGGCATTGTCCTATGGGCGGCTACTTTGCATACTGGTCGCGACTCGCGGGCATTCCACTGTTCACGGTCTGACTACCACTTCTACTCCTCTCTTTGACCAAAATTTTGTAATGTTTATAAACAGATTTCTTTCACCGGTCACTTGCCTGAAAGTTCATTATTTTTAACGATACCCATATATTCCTGTCATTTCGTTCATGCTTAATTTTTTTTATTAGACACAGCAAGTTAATTATAAAAGTATTATTTTTTTTATAACAATCTGTTTTATAACATTCCGTCACAATGAGGCTCAAGGAATAACGTCAAACGAGAGTATTATTTGTTTGTTTTTGTTTTTCGCTTCGCTGCAACCGCTCGCTCAGCCCCGTAGCGTGAAAATTCTACAGCAGGGGGCCAGGCCATTGCAGGGGGGGGGGGAGGAGTGCAGGAAATAAATGTTACTAAGTTGAGCAAACAAGCAGAGGGGGTCAGACAAAACGAAGGGGGGGACGGCCCCCCCCTTCCGCTGCGGGCCTGAGCTCGCTCTTCATAGTCAGTAGTTGTTAATGTTGTCAGTTATCAACCGCAACGGTTATAGGGAACGCAAAAACGATCAGAAACGTACTCCCTCCCTCCCTCCATTATAATGTTTTGTTACCAAGTAAGGACATTCTTCCGCTCCCCCCCCCTTTCCCCCAAACCAATTTATCTGCTCCAACCACACAACCTCTTAAAATAAATGTACGGATTATATCTGTTTGTGTTAGTTTGCGTTGTATAACAAATATAAGTGACACCCATCAGGGTTACAACGAAAATCAGACCCCTACCCCCCCCCACACACACGTTAATGTGTAATAAAATGTACAATATCACCACCATGACATATAGTCACATGTACAACATCACCACCATGACATATAGTCACATGTACAACATCACCACCATGACATGTAGTCACATGTACAACATCACCACCATGACACATAGTCACATGTGCAACATCACCACCATGACATATAGTTACATGTACAACATACCTAGTTTAGCTTCATTATATTTTTTTTAATGTTATTTTGTTTCAATTGACAAAATATTTAGTTGATACTAGGGGCTGACGATGTTGAACTAGGCCACACAGCAGGAGTGTGTGACCTAAGGCATGTGGGGTCAGGTGATAGTGTGTGTGAGTGTGTGAATGTGCACTTTAATATCCATTGACTTAAAGCATGTGGGGTCAGGTGATAGTGTGTGTGTGTGTGTGAATGTGCACTTTTAATATCCATTGACCTAAAGCATGTGGGGTCAGGTGATGATGTGTGTGTGAGTGTGTGAATGTGCACTTTTAATATCCATTGACTTAAAGCATGTGGGGGTCAGGTGATGATGTGTGTGTGTGTGTGTGTGAATGTGCACTTTTAATATCCGTTGACCTAAAGCATGTGGGGGTCAGGTGATGATGTGTGTGTGTGTGAGTGTGTGAATGTGCACTTTTAATATCCATTGACCTAAAGCATGTGGGGTCAGGTGGTGGTGGTGGTGTGTGTGTGTGAATGTGCACTTTTAATATCCATTGACTTAAAGCATGTGGGGTCAGGTGATGATGTGTGTGTGTGAGTGTGTGAATGTGCACTTTTAATATCCATTGACTTAAAGCATGTGGGGTCAGGTGATGATGTGTGTGTGTGAGTGTGTGAATGTGCACTTTTAATATCCATAGACTTAAAGCATGTGGGGTCAGGTGATGATGTGTGTGTGTGAGTGTGTGAATGTGCACTTTTAATATCCATTGACTTAAAGCATGTGGGGTCAGGTGATGATGATGTGTGTGTGTGTGAGTGTGTGAATGTGCACTTTTAATATCCATTGACCTAAAGCATGTGGGGTCAGGTGATGTGTGTGTGTGAGTGTGTGAATGTGCACTTTTAATATCCATTGACCTAAAGCATGTGGGGTCAGGTGGTGGTGGTGGTGTGTGTGTGTGTGTGAATGTGCACTTTTAATATCCATTGACTTAAAGCATGTGGGGTCAGGTGATGATGTGTGTGTGAGTGTGTGAATGTGCACTTTTAATATCCATTGACTTAAAGCATGTGGGGTCAGGTGATGATGTGTGTGTGTGTGTGAATGTGCACTTTTAATATCCATTGACCTAAAGCATGTGGGGTCAGGTGATGATGTGTGTGTGTGTGAATGTGCACTTTTAATATCCATTGACCTAAAGCATGTTGGGTCAGGTGATGATGTGTGTGCGTGAGTGTGTGAATGTGCACTTTTAATATCCATTGACTTAAAGCATGTTTGGGTCAGGTGAGGATGTGTGTGTGTGTGAATGTGCACTTTTAATATCCATTGACTTAAAGCATGTGGCGTCAGGTGATGATGTGTGTGTGTGAATGTGCACTTTAATATCCATTGACCTAAAGCATGTGGGGTCAGGTGATGATGTGTGTGTGTGAATGTGCACTTTTAATATCCATTAACCTAAAGCATGTGGGGGTCAGGTGATGATGTGTGTGTGTGAGTGTGTGAATGTGCACTTTTAATATCCATTGACTTAAAGCATGTGGGGTCAGGTGATGATGTGTGTGAGTGTGTGTGTGAATGTGCACTTTTAATATCCATTAACCTAAAGCATGTGGGGTCAGGTGATGATGTGCGTGTGTGTGAGTGTGTGAATGTGCACTTTTAATATCCATTGACCTAAAGCATGTGGGGTCAGGTGGTGATGTGTGTGTGGGTGATCTCCCCTGTACTGATGAGATGAAATATTTTAGATTCCATAAACCACTAAATGGGCGGTACTTGTGATGGTACTTGTGATGCCCTTCTTTCATCCCCCCACCCTAACCCGACAGTGCAACGGCCGTGGATGAACCTCGACAGTCATAGCGGCCAGGTGGTAGAGACGATATTTGACGGTGTTTGCGAGGATTCGAACCCATTTCCTATATTGAACTTACTTTAGAAATCACTTTGGTTGCTGTATGCTACGTTAAGATAAACAGTTATTTTCCAATGCAGTAATCAAAGTGTTGCATTTTGGTTTCGTTTCAATGGAGTAATTGTATTTACATGGTTTAGGCAATTAGTTGTTACTTGAGTGGAAAGACCATAGGTATGCTCCCTATGGCTAAAATGGCACATTCTCTTACACAACACTGGTCCAATCAATGCTGTTAACTGGGTCTAGTCCTATATATGTGGGGGGTTGTGGACTGCTGATGAATTAATTAGTTAATGACCATTCTCTCTCCTCCCTCTCTCTGCCCCCCCCCCCCATTCTCTCTCTCTCTCTCTCTCGATTGAATCATGAATGCAAGTTTATAGACCTATACTTTTTAATGAGATAATGTTAGCTAAACAATACGATGATTGGGACATACAATCATAAATTGATGTGCAAGGCCCACTACTCGGGATAGACCCGTGCCCCCCCACCTGCGTTTTGTCTGGCCCCCCTCTGCTTATTTGCTCTACTTAGTAAAATGTATTACCTGTCCCCCACCTGCGTTTTGTCTGGCCCCCTCTGCTTATTTGCTCTACTTAGTAAAATGTATTACCTGCCCCCCACCTGCTATTGCCTGGTCCCTGCCGTAGAATTTTCACGCTACGGGGCTGACTCGGGATCTTCTTAAATGCAAAAGCACCCCCTCCCCCAAGGGCCCAAAGGAAGAATCAAGTATCATGGATCATTACATCATCAACAACATCAAAAGATTGAAGATCGATTATCATGGAAGAACTTGATGGGCATTGGAGCCCATTGCCTCGTGACAAATAATAAGCTTGCATTTCAAAACAGTAAGCCTATATTACAATTCAAGCCGTCTAAAGTTAACAGCATTACGGGCCCCTTAGGGCTGTGCTCATGCATTAAAACGGCCCTGGTTTAGTTATCTGTAACAATGTGCTTTACTAAAAAAAAAAAAGCAAGAATCAACTTTGAAAAAAAAAAGCAACAATTTCAAATAAATAGTTCACAGTTTTCTACCGTTTGAAAAGTTAAAGAATCTTTACTTACAAAACCAGAGGAAGCAGTTACTTGTTTGTCTTGCAATAAAACTGATAGAGGAAATCTCGCTGTAAAATTTCCAACAGCTACAACATAAAAAAATTACAATTTCATTAAACTAGATTTGTCCTCCCAACCTTTCAAGCACGACACAGCAACAACACACAGTCCTACTACACAGCAGCACAGATTTAGCCTCGTACAAAAAAAAGTGGGTGGTGCTCTGTGTGTGTCTGTGTTGCGGGGAGAGAACAGGGAAGTAGAGAGTCAGATGAGGTCGGGGTCAAAGCGGTAAGTTTATTATGTGCGTGTTTACCCTGTGGAAGAGTCTATTATGCTTATAAACGCCAACCCCCCCCCTCCTCAATGTTGTCGTGCACTATCTGTATATGCAGCAACACACATGTATGTTATTTCTATCCCTGTGAGGTACGTCCATGAAATGGATGTTTATCAAAGATAACCGTATAGCTAGCTAGTCCACGATAGATAACTGCTGGCTTTGTATTTTTTTTTATATTCTTACTTTCTTGGAGAACTTTTTTCCACTCGCAGGTAGGCTATGTTTTATAATATACGTGTAGTCGTTGCATTTGCTTATTCTATAACGTATTTTTGCTTATTAGTAATAAGTATAGCTTTATACAGCTCGCTGCATTAGCTCGAGATGCATGTGCGTGTCTGTCCTTGTCATTGTGTCATGTACATGTGTTCCTGTCTGTTTTTATTATGTTTGTCTGTATGTACATTGATCTGTCCGTTTGTTTGTGCTCGTTTGACTGTCTACTGCACACACACATACATACACACACACACACACACTTGTAAACAAACATTTTGTCTGTCTATTAGAATGTCTTGTTTACCTATATGTGTACATTGAGACTTATATCTCCATCTGATCCTTTCAAAAGATACTATCTCCCGTTATTGGGTTAAATTTGGACTTTTTTTTTAAAATTGTGCCATTAATTTTCATCTCAAATGTAAAGGGGGGGGGGTGTCTTTGTTCAGATGCGGATTTAAAAACGGGCGTAATGGACACGCATCCAGGGCACCCAATTATATAGCCCCCCCCCCACACACACACACAGAGATCTCACTTTTAAACCCTGCCTATGTTTACAATACTCACGGCTCCATCTAATGTACTAATGTTATCAAATAGCTTGCTGTTTTCGCATCTCTTGCTGTTATCACATATCTTGCTGTTATCACATATCTTGTTATTAGCATATAGCTTGTTGTTTTATATCAATTGTGTGTTGTTATTGCACTGGTTTTTGTTATCGCACTATTTGTAGGTATCACCTATCATATTGTTATCACATAGACACTCCTGGACATTGTATCAAAGAAGCACCTTCTTGATGGTATATAGTAAAAACAAAAGAAAGAGATGTGATAGCATAAAGCTATGTGATAACAACAAGATATGTGATAACAACAAGATATGTGATAACAACAAGCCCATGTGATAACAGCAAGATACGTGATAACAGCAAGATATGTGATAACAACAAGATATGCGATAACAACAAGCTATGTGATAACATCAAGATATGTGATAACAGTAAGCTATGTGATAACAAAAATTTGTGTGATAACAACAAGATATTTGATAACAGCAAGATTTGTGATAACAACAAGATACGTGATAACAGCAAAAGATGTGATAACAGCAAGCTATGTGATAACAAAAAGCTATGTGATAACGAAAAGATGTGATAACAACAAGAAATACATATGAGTTTATTGTATCAACATTTTCTGGTAAAAGAAACACCCAAATGATAAGGGCGTGTCCCGGCGACCTCCCACAGCTGCACTTATCTAAGCCAGAAAAATGTAGTGGAACTTTGGGATCCGAACTCTCTCAATCGGGATTCCATCACCACCGGCTACCAGCTACACACGGCTACATTACAAGACCTACTTCAGATTCGAACCCGTGATGTGACAATCACACACATTTACTATCCACCCCGCCACATCGACCGTTTGACCTACTTCTAAAGAGATGCGGGTAGAGGAAAAGGGGAGGGGGGTACCGCGAGTAGCTTTAACCAGATATACTACTACACCCAGGCTTGCGGAGCCGGAGCCGAGGAGCCGGGAGCCGCTACTTTTTGCTGGAGCCGGAGCCGAAAATTATGGCGGCTCCACGGCTCTCAAATGTTTTTTTTTACAGTAGAATTTTTTTTTTAGCTTTAAAATTGCAAATTTGTTTGATTGTTTGCCTCCTACAATTTGAAATGTTGTCATGTTTTACGAACGCCACAACAGTAACACGCACATCACCACAAGAAATCTTTAATGGGGAATCGTTTTGTGTTCGTTTTAAATCTTGTTTACCCTCCGAAATTTTTTTAATGGCATGTTATTTTGTTATATATAAAGTTAAAACAGTTTTATTTCATAGAATAATTTTATCAATCATTTAAAAATAAATTTTTACTACGAAGACAAATAGAACGCGTCATTTTGTGTATTATTTGACCGCGAATTTGTAATAGACTAAAAACACAATGGTCGATTTCTGTATTTAACAATTTATTATAAACAGAATATCTGAAATAGAGTAGGTAAATTTATAAGGCTGTGGCTATTCGGACCCGGGTCCCAATAAAATCCGATTGTTATTCGGACCCGTGGCTATATTTAAACTTTATTAGACGGAACCCGAAAAAATAATAATTCAGAGTCCGCTTAATGGAACCCTAGACACTGAGTAACAATTAAATCATACAATTATTGGTACCCGGGTCCAGGCCCGTAGCCAGAGGGGGCTAGGAGGGCTGAGCCCCCCCCCCCCCCGTTCATGACCTGAGCCCCCTCCCCCCATGTATGATTTGAGCTTTTTGACAAAATTTTAATAATAACGGCTATAAAACATCAATCATTTTGTTCAATTTTGTTTTAGGGGCCCGGACTGAGCTGGCCAATCAACTTTTTAAAATATTAATATCAGCACCAGGGGCGGAATTAGGGGGAGGGGCCGGGGGCATTTCCCTCCCCCCCCCCCCGATTATCGCAAATTTAGGTAATATATAATTAAATTATCGAAATATTTTTTGTTCAAAGACCAATTTCAAAGAAAATTTCTTCGCCCCCCCCCCCCAATGCAATAATCCTGCCCGGGTCCGAATAGTCACTTCGAATTTATAAATAATAAATATAAATACTGAAGTCTTTAAAATATTTTAAATAATGTATCAATTTACTATTGGCTAATTTGATTATTGAAATAACTTTTTATTTCTTATGAAAATGGCGACTAGTGAATTCTCGATCGAAAATAATGATATGTTTCTGGATGCACTGAAATGGTTTGTTTTTAGTAAAACCGACAATGCGTATATTTTTCAAGTTTCTGACTATGGGGGTGAACGCGGCAAAATTTGCATAACTTTTTATCAGCGGCATGTTAGCGTGGAGCAATTACAACAATTTTTGTCTCGTGTGATACTATCTTAATAGGGAGCCGGAGCCGTCAAATTTGTGGGAGCCGGAGCCGAAAAAAATATGGCGGCTCCGCAAGCCTGACTACACCCACAATATTTATCCAGTCGGTCAGTCAATTACTTGTAAGTTATAGCGATAGGCAGACCTGCCGGTCAAAAGTCTTAGAGAAAAGTGTATTGATGTTTTTATGATATATACAAAGCACAAACGAACAAAGATTGAAATATTTGAAAAAACTATTAAACTAACAACATATGCAATTTATATGTAACTGGATGTTATGTATATATTTAAACTTGTAGTCATTTTATTATGAATGATTACGCTGACTATATTCAATATACACATTACCATTAAATACCATTTTTGTAAAAAAAAAAAAACATGACTATGACCAGCAACACTAACGGCGCGTCCCTGATCACTGGTATATTAACCCTCCCAGTGCTATGAATAGTACAATAACCCTTCTTAGATCAAGGGACGTACAACTTATGTCACATTTGTTGGCAAGTCAGACCGTGTAAATACCCCATCCATTCTCACTTCTCAGCCTATCACGCGACTTCTCTCCGAAGATTAAGAAAGTATGTCCGCGGGATAAACCTCACAGGTAAGTTCAGCCAACTGGTGACCTTCTTCAAACTCTGGATTGTTTTCAACGAAAATTCGTATGTCGCTGGGTACCACTTCACAACATTTTCCGTACCCCTTGCCTAATTTTTCCCGTACCCTTTGCCTAATTTTTCCCGTACCCCTTGCCTAATTTTTCCCGTACCACCGGTTGTGAACGGTGGAAATATACTACACATAAAAACTGATGGAGATATTAATTCATATTACAGTTTTGACATTGTTGGTATTAATGGAGATATCAATTCATCTTACAGTTTCGACATTGTTGGTATTATTGTTTGAGGATACGACAATATTATATTTTTTTTTTATTATCGTTTGGAGTTTAAACAGAAGCAATAAACGCCACACACCTGTGAATTTTCTGCAGTTTGTAACAGACTACAAGTTTCCATTTATCCGAGTAATTGATTTGACACTACTTTAAAGTAATGTGTATTACTTAAGATTTATTAATATGTATCTCTCAGAATTTAACTCCAAACTTTAATACATTTTTTTTTGAAAACTTACATTGCTTTGGGAACACCATTTTTGTAAGTGGTGTTTCTTATGACTGACTTTGGTTGTAAGTGGTGATTCTTATGACTGACTTTGGTTGTAAGTGGTGTTTCTTATGAC
Source organism: Bulinus truncatus (assembly GCA_021962125.1). Taxonomy (NCBI): domain Eukaryota; kingdom Metazoa; phylum Mollusca; class Gastropoda; family Planorbidae; genus Bulinus; species Bulinus truncatus. The sequence continues at coordinate 3,964,547 of JAGDYQ010000015.1, read as the reverse complement.
TGACTTTGGTTGTAAGTGGTGTTTCTTATGACTGACTTTGGTTGTAAGTGGCGTTTCTTATGACTGACTTTGGTTGTAAGTGGTGTTTCTTATGACTGACCTTAACCAGTCCATGTCATGGTTACCCTGCGGGCGTTGAACTCGGGACGACTTGATGACAGACGAGCTGTCAAACGACTGAGCTAGGAATATTTTTTTTATCTATTCAATCAAAGCACTATTTGTTCCTTTTTCATTTTCTTCTCACTATTACTCCTTGATATAAAACGATAACCAAAATAACCGCAACAACATCTTTCCTTTGAACGAAATTATTGTCAAAGCTTTATAGTCTATGATGGGTTTTTGTCTTAAACTTTTTCCTTTAGTGTATTTTTTTTTCAATGTCCGTAGTTTGAGATGCAAAATAATATTTTTTTAACTGGTTGGTGTCCTATAACTATTTACCAATGGTATTTACTCACGGCCGTCTTTAAACATGGGCCCACCGTGGGGCCCTACGAGTGTTTGGGGGGGGGCTCTCTATTCATCATTTAGTTATAATTTATTTATCTGAATGGTTGTCACAGATAAAAAAATAACTTTGCAGACATCTGTTAAAATGGAACCTTTACAATTTCATATTACCAAGAGTCGTCCAAATGTATATATACCAATAGCCGTTGAGTTGGAAATTAATCAACTGCTGTTTAAAGGGAACATCCAATAGTGATTAAAAAGTTGATTTGTCAACAGCTGTGAACACTGAAGCGTTTGTGGATGGGAGCTAAGAAGGAAGCGTGATTGTAAACAACGGCAGTGTTCATTAAATAAGAGTAGGATAACTGTAAGTCGCCGTGCTAATTATTGACTAGGACACAGCGGCTAAATAACATTAAGCGCATTTTTTTTTCGTTGAAGATGATGGGAACTGTAATGTGTACGTAGTTATACTGGAAGTGACATACATGTATTAGCCAGCAGCAGCAGTCAATCTCGTTAGCGCCAAACTGTCACGCTGTTGTTTGCGACGCGATGTTTCTTCTTCCCTTGCGTGTCACAATTTGAACATCAATTTGTCTGATCGATATCAAGACTGTGTCTTGCCTTCTTCGCTGGTTCTCAAAATATCAACAACAAACACAAAAATGGGTACCCTTTAACTTTCTATGTTCGCTTTCGTCCTTCAATCTCCATTTTTCTTGTTCTTTATTTAGTTTAATTGCAGAATTTAAAATCAAAATTTCTGTGACTCCTCCCCATCCCTTATTAACTGTATCGATAGCAGTTTTTTTTTTAATTTTTATTCGTTACATATTTTACAGAATTATATTTTTTTTAGAACCGCTGGTTTGGAGAGTAAAATAACTTTCACTCCAGTCAGTTTATTAAGCCTATCACATCCTCTCGTGTTGTGCCAAGACGGTTGTGAATCGATACTAAGTTGACGGCAACTACCAGGGTTTAGACCGCAGACAAGTGAGAAAAAAATGTAAATGGGTGAGGGGGGGGAGAGAAAGAGAGAGGTAGAGAAAGAGAGAGGTAGAGAGAGAGAAGACCGGCGGTTCTCATTTCTGTAATACTCAACTCCGAGCCGTTGTTATGAAAAGGCAAACTAAACCACCCGTAACCCTCTACTGGTATAGGACTCCGCCCCCCCCCCTAACCCCCGGGTCAGTACAAATTCTATTCAGATTTGATGATATAAAAAAAAACCACGGAAGCTGATTATCTCTGTTTGTTAGACATTTTATTTTCAGACTAAATCATTTTTAACCATCCATACTAACATCATTATTATTATCATGTGTTATTCATACTGTTATAACTCTCTACTTGCCCTCCTGTAATGCGCGATGAATAGGGAATTCCCGTAGACCAGCGCACCGTATACATTTCGTATTGAAAGCAGTGACAGAGTTGTGATGACGAAGCCGGAAGTGTAGAACAGTAGCCATTGTTGTTGTCGATTGTAACTAAATTATTAAATGTTGTATTTTTTGAGCCCACGCCTGCACTTTAGTGAATTCCTTAGAGCGTTTTACAATACTCTTTCCCAAAATCAGTACAACACCTTGGTTTAGGGTTACCCAATAACCCGTACAATACCTCAATCCAGCAATGACCCTGACCATGCTGTGATAGGAAATACACACTCTGTGATTCACTTCCTATGGTCATGGGGGTCGTTTGGTAGAGAGCACAAACGTTTAATGAACGTGTCGGGCTCATACACCAAATTAGATCTGTCTGTTATTCTTGCGTTTTCGGGATTCGAACTTAACACAAGTTACTACAAATATAACACTATGCTAAACGGGGGAAAAAATCAATCTATCTCTATACCTATAAGAGGCATTTGCTGTCTGTCTGTCTGTCTGTTCCCTTATAACTCAAGATCCAGATAACCAAATAATGTGAAATTTGTTACACATACACATAATTACATGGGGAAGGTTATAGGACAGGTTTCGTTGGGTAGTTTAATTGTAATTATTTTTTTTTTATTTTAGTATTTTACTATATTAAAGTAATCTCGACGGCGCCATAAATAAAATTCCTCTGTGACGTCATTTCCCGATTCGAATAGAACTTGCGCGCTGGTGCTGTATTGTGCCTTTGTGATGCAAAGAATTGTTGTTGTTTTTTCATGCTCCCTGATTTGTACAGTTTGAGGAAGATAAAGGAATGAAGAAGGATTTTAGAAGAAGTGTGAAGCCATAATAATAAGTATATATATATATATATATATATATATATATATATAGAGAGAGAGAGAGAGAGAGAGAGAGAGAGAGAGAGATAGGGAGGGAGAGAGAGATAAAGAGAGAGAGAGAGAGGGGCAGGAGGAGAGAGAGAGGAAAGGAGGGTAGGGAGGGAGGGAAGGAGGGGGAGAGAGGAGGAGGGAGGGGGATGGACAGGGGGGGGAGAAAAGGTGGGGGAGAGAGGGAGATGGGGGGAGAGGGAGATGAGAGAGGGAGTAGGGGGAGATGGAGAGAGAAAGGAAGGGAGGGAGAGAGGGGGTAGGGAGGGAGAGAGAGGTGGGAGAGAGGGAGAGGAGAGAGATAAGAGTGAGGGGGCAGGGAGGGAGAGAGAGGGAATGAGGGGAGGGAGGAAGGGGGAGAGAGAGGTGGAAAGGGGAGGGAGGGAGAAAAGGGGGAGAGAGAGGGAGATGGGAGATGGGAGAGGGAGTAGGGGGAGATGGAGAGAGAAAGGAAGGGAGGGAGAGAGCGGGTAGGGAGAGAGAGGGGAGGGAGGGAGGGAGAGGGTGGGAGAGAGGGAGGGAGAGATAAAGAGTGAGGGGGGCAGGGAGGGAGAGAGAGGGAATGACGGAGGGAGGAAGGGGGAGGGAGAGAGAGAGGTGGAAAGGGGAGGGAGGGAGAAAGGAGGGAGAGAGGGGTTAGGGAGGGAGAGAGGGGAGGGAAGGAGAGAGGGAGGATGGACGTTGGGAGAGAAGGAGAGGGGAGAGAGGGAGATGGGAGAGAGATGGGAGAGAGGGAGGGAAAGGGAGAGAGGGGTAGGGAGGGAGAGAGGGGGTAGGGAGAAAACAGAAGGTAAACAGAAAACCTTATTTTAAACCCGGGCAAAGCCGGGTACTTGCAATTAGTATATATATATATTTCTCCTCTTCGAGAAGACGCAAGCAAGCTACCACTTGGAATTCCCGATCACAGACGACATCTCAGGAGCCGGAAATAAAAACACTGTAGTGTGGAGACGGGGGGGGTTGGATCGCAGCAAGCGCTCCAGTAATTACATCAGCCTGCAAGACTATTTATAGAAGACGGGTGACGACTCGCAATGTAATGCTCGCGGTGTTGCACCAGCCTGTATAGATTATATGACGTTTTGTTGTTTTATTTAGTGAAATATATTAAGCAATAAGAGCGCAATACTATTTTATGTCTAGACAGCTCCAGTCATTTTCAAAACAGTATCTTTTGGTATGATTTGGTCGTAATTATGTTCAGGGGCGGATCTAGACAACTTTGACGGGTGGGGGGGGGGGGCAAACCTGAAATGTTAAATTATAGTCCGTCCGCCCGTCTTAGAACAAAAAAAATATTTCGATAATTTAATGATGTCTTACCTAAACTTGCCCCTGAACATGTTTTTATGTGCACTAAATATGAAACTATTTAATTTATCCCCCGCCGCGGTAAATTCTGTATCCGTTTAACCGCGGAAATGAGGGAATGGTGAATGAAAACAATAAAATAAAAATAAAAAGTTGCTGGAAGGTGCCAGATAGTGACAATAAAGTCTGCACATATTTGGTCAAAGTTCAACTTTGCATACCACATATTTTTTCCGAAGATGTCAGCTGTTATTTTGTTTGATTGCTTATTAAAAAATATAATTACAGTTATTATATTGGTTGATAAGGCGGCGTTTGTTACGACGCGGGATGGCTAGTACTTAATAGTTCGCAACTGATCTTGCCCCAAGCACCCTTTCGAGTAAACAATGTCTGTCAAATGGGAATGCTAAAGGGGCCCCCCGGCCCGATATTTTGCCTAGGGCCCCCAAAGAACCTAAGAACGACTAATGCGATCTGTTTGTACGTATGTGTGTGTGTGAGTGAGTGGAGTGCAGTGAGTGAGTGAGTGGGGTGTTTCTAAATAGCATTTGGCTCATCTGGAGCACTCGCCACGCAATTGATTCAACCGGAGAGTGAGTTTCAGTTGTCGATTCTTGCTGGCAACTCACTCTTGGGAACCACCACGTCCTTATAGCTTCCAGAAATCGCAGATTTTTTTTTATTCTATTTTTTATTTTTTGTAGCCGACACTGTAATGATTCAATCGTCCTGTCGGGTGAGGGAGGTCATGGTGGGGCGGATGGGAAGGGGGGGGGAGTGAGTAGGTCATCGCCTAGAACTCTCACATTTGTGTCAGTTCTAACGTTCATTGCATCCTCGCTCTGGAGTTCAGGCGAATTAATTTTAGTCCTAAAACTGGGTAACTGCCAGTCTAGCAGTATAAAAGATGTCAGTCAGTTGTTTTCTTTACATGTGAATGTGCCAGTGACCAGGGTCGTCGAGAGAAATTCGAAGCCCCCCCCCGTGTAACGGGACCCCCAAAATAAATACAAGATTTTATTTTTAACTGACATTTATCATTTAAACGCTTTGGATCGTATTGGACTTGGTGGGTCCTTTTTGAGTTTTATGGGCCCCCTTGAGTTTGATGGGTCTTATTTAAATTGGTGGCCCCACTTGAGTTTGGTGGGTCTTATTTAAATTGGTGGCCCCCCTTGAGTTTGTGGGTCTTATTTAAATTGGTGGCCCCCCTTGAGTATGGTGGGTCTTATTTAAAGTGGTGGCCCCCCTTGAGTTTGGTGGGTCTTATTTAAAGTGGTGGCCTCCCTTGAGTTTGGTGGGTCTTATTTAAATTGGTGGCCCCCCTTGAGTTTGGTGGGTCTTATTTAAAGTGGTGGCCCCCTTGAGTTTGGTGGGTCTTATTTAAAGTGGTGGCCCCACTTGAGTTTGGTTGACCCTATTTAACTTGATGGGCCCCTTGAGTTTGATGGGCCTCTTTGAGTTTGGTGGGTCCTGTTTAAATTGGTGGCCCCACTTGAGTTTGGTGGACCCTATTTAACTTGGTGGGCCCCTTGAGTGTGATGGGCCCCAGTGCCGGCTTTAGGTATAGGCGGTATAGGCAGCTGCCTAGAGCGGCATTATTTCAAAGAGCGGCAAATTCCAGCAAAATAAAATAAAATCAAAAATATAAAAATTAAAAATAAAAAATAAAAAAAATGAATTTGAGAAAGTGCAGAATTGAATACGAGCACAAAATTGTTTTGAATGGCGACAACAAATAAGTCACATGGAGTTCAAAATTTACCCCTGAGAGGTCAGTCTGATAGGTTATATACATCTCATAATGGAAACTTTTTGAAATTTGTTGAAGTTATTGCTGACTTTGATCCGGTAATGAAAGAACATATAAGACGTAGCCTATAAAATCAGATGAAATTCATGACCATTATTTAGGAAAAAAGTATTCAGAATGATATCATTCAACTGTTGAGTAAGAAGGTAAAACCGAAAGTGATAAATGATCTAAAAATGCAAAATATCACGCTATAGTTCTCGATTGCACACCAGACGTCAGTCACAAAGAACAGATGACAATGATTGTTAGATTTGTTACAGCAAATGAATCGACAAATGACAAACCTTCACAAGTTTATATCAATGAACACTTCATTGGATTCGTAGAACTTGAAAAATCTATAGGTGCAAGTATGTAGGACATTTTTACTTAAAGAACTGTCAGATTCAGGCATTTGTCTAAATGATATGAGGGGACAAGGCCGTCACAAGGCTACGATAACGGAGCGAACATGCGGGGAATACATATTGGTGTCCAAGCAAGAGTTAAAGAGATAAATTGAAGAGCCTTTTATGTCCTATGCAATGCGCATTCGTTAAATTTGGTGGTGAATGATGCCGTAAACTGTTGTTTGGAAGCAGTAAGGTTTTTTGAGGTAATTCAAAATGTATACACCTTTTCTTTCTGTATCAACACATCGCTGGAATGTATTGTTATAAAATGCCCAAAACAAAGAGGCGGTAGGTTTAACTGTTTAAAAGTTATGCGCAACACGTTGGGAAAGTCGAGTTAATGCTGTGAAGGTAATTCGATACCAAACAGTTGAAATTTACGATGCACTCGTTTCAATAGCTGATGACATTTCACTTTCTGGACCACGTGGAACCCAGTCCCGTGCAGAAGCTAAGGGAATAGCACAAAAATGCTCGATTTCAAGTTTATTTGTTCATTAGTGATTTGGTATGATGTTTTATTTGAGATCTATATATCTAGCAAAACATTTCAAGAAAAAGGTCTTGATTTAAAGAAATCAATTCAACAATTGAATGCAACTAAAACTATGCTCCAGAATTATAGTCAGATGAAGGTTTTGCCAGAGCAATTACAACAGCTAAATCATTGGCTGAAGAATTTCTTATTGAGTGCAATTTCCGTACGGAAATACAAATAAGATCTCAACTAAGAAAGAGACAATTTGACTATGAAGTTTCAGACGATCCAATTCTCGAGCCAGAAATGAATTTCAGAGTAAATTTTTTTTAACCAGATATTGGATACCGCAATTCAATCAGGTAATGATCGATTTATGCAGTTAACATCTCATAGCGATTTATTTAGATTTTTGTATGACATTAAAAAACTGGAGAAATGTGATAAAAGAGAGGTTTTCTAAGATTGCATGGACCTTCAATTAGCTTTAATATCTGAAAACGAAGATTCAGCAGACATTAATGCAACAGAAGTGTGCTATGAATTATTTGCTTTATCAAGGAGAATTACAGAAAAATCAAACCCTAGAATTATATTAGAATATCTATGTGGAATGGGCTTGGTTGCCTAGTGTTATATTAGACTATCTATGTGGAATGGGCTTGGTTGCGCTTTTTTCCGAATGCGTACGTGGCATTGCGAATTTCGCTTACACTCCCGATAACAGTTGCGAGTGCAGAGAGAAGCTTTTCAAAGCTCAAACTCTTAAAAACATATCTTCGTTCTACCATGTCTCAGGATCGTTTGGTTGGTTTAGCTATAATATCTATAGAGAAAACGATAGCAGAAGATTTGGATCTGACCGAAGTAATTGAAGAGTTTGCCTCTGCCTAACATAGATAAGCATATTTTTCTTGAATTCTCTTCAATCTTTTTAACGCTTAATAAACATGACATTTCATTTTTTTTTTTTTCATTAATTTTTTAACTTAGCAAACTTTCTAAAGTACACTACGTATACTTAAAACTCTTTAACTTTTATAAAGTTGCCAAATTAAAAAAAAATTGTTATGAAGAATGAATACCATTCTTATAGTAATAAAACTATAAATATATCATATTTTTTATTTTCATAATTTGGATTTACTTCAAAATAAATAGCATTTATAGAGTTTTCTTAGAAAAATGAAACTAAAAACGGCGGCATTTATGTCCTTGCCTATATCACAAAAATGTCTAAGGCCGGCACTGATGGGCCCCCTTGAATTTGGTGGATCTTATTTATCTTTGTGGGCCCCCTTGAGTGTAGTGGATCCTATTTAGTTCCCCCCTTTTGACCTTGTCTATCTGTCTTTGTGTAGACACCAGTTGAAAAGCTTTCACTATTTTAAATAAATTCAAACAATGTCGTCATCTTACCTACTCTCCAATGAAGATACTCCATCGTCAAATTGAAATCAATGTTTACAGTCGACCATACTACTTCACGGACTAGCTGTCGTTAAAACTTGCATATAAACATAGCGGCTTAATTCGTATCTAAAATTTCCCATATTTTTTTTTTATGAGTAAGTCGAATTTTGGTATAAAACTGCTGTATTATAACGATAAAGTGGGACGGGTGGCCGAGTGGTGTAGATACTCGACTGTCGACCTGAGAGTCCTGGGTTCGATCCTCGGTGAGAACCATGTGGAATTTTTCCAGGTGAAATGTGTTTCAAAGTCGTCCCACAAGTCTACCCAGCTTTAAATGGGTACCTGACTCTAAGTTGGGGAAGTAAAGGCGGCTGGGCGTTGTGCTAACCACCCCACCCCTTCATATGCCGAGGTTATAGAAACAGATGAATTCTACACTTCATCTGCCCCGATGGCCCGTTAAGGGTTAAGGGAACTTTACTTTTTTTTTATAACGATAACGATATGATTTTCAACGGTTTTAAATAAGTGATAACCAAATGCCTCAAAGGCCTAGAATTTGCGCACACATAATAACACGGAAAGTTGGGATTAGGGTTTGAAATTTTTAAAATCTTATAAGCTATAGAAATGATATCAGTTTGTGCATGCCAGTACATTCGTACTATTATTTATACATGTAGTTGAATTCATTTCTAAGCAAAGATTTTTTGCGTGCCAGGAGATTTTTCAGGAATGCCTGGTGTGCCACGCGTGCCGTGTAATTGCCAACTCTTTACCACACATATACACATAAAAAAATGAGAAAGATTGTTTGTCCTTGAGTCCTTGGTTATTTATCAGTATTTTATCGTCACATAAATTATCTTCTATCACCACACAAAAAAAAACTTCGATAGGCGAGGTTATAAATCTCTTCACATTGTGCAGCCGCTTCACGGAAGACTCCTTACACATTCACACAAAGGACCCGTTTATCTTGTCAAACACACGCACACACACACACTCACTAGCTTATATACACAGGTGCACGCGCTTTGTGGTTGCTTGTTTGTCTGGTTGGGTCGTGCACAAAAAACAACACTTCACGCCTGTATCATTCAGCTTGGCCGGTGAATGTAAACCGAACAATATCTAGTTTCTTACACTCTTTATTCCTCTCTAGCTTTTCACAATCGCCATGGGACAGCTATTTAAATCATACATATTAGCAACACGGCTGCCAACTAGCTTCTTGCAGAATTATCCAGAAAATATATGAACAATTATTTATAGATTTTACTGCACGAGATTAATGACAAGCGGGGGGGGGGGGGGTATGGGGAGTCATTGTCAGCGGTTGACCATTGAAGGGCAAACTTTTAAATCGTGCCAGAATGGGCTCTTAAATTTGACCAAGAGAGACCGTACCGAATGTGATGAATAGGGTTTATAAATGAATGTCTTAGAATGGCGCTGCCTATTAGGGCACTTAGCCTTATGGCCCTGTCTATTAGGGCACTTAGCCTTATGGCCCTGTCTATTAGGGCACTTAGCCTTATGGCCATGTCTATTAGGGCACTTAGCCTTATGACCCTGTCTATTAGGGCACTTAGCCTTATGGCCATGTCTATTAGGGCACTTAGCCTTATGGCCCTGTCTATTAGGGTATTTAGCCTTATGGCCCTGTCTATTAGGGCACTTAGCCTTATGGCCATGTCTATTAGGGCACTTAGCCTTATGGCCCTTTCTTTTGGGGCACTTAGCCTTATGGCCCTGTCTATTAGGGCACTTAGCCTTATGGCCCTGTCTATTAGGGCAGAGGTTTTCAATCTGTGGTCCGCGGACCCCCAGGGGTCCGCGAGGAGCTTTAAAGGGGTCCGTGGGCAAGTCATAGAAAGTAGTGACTTTTTTTGTATAAAGTATTGCTTGGCTTGGTTGATTGGTTATCTTTTAGCTAAACAAAAAATACTAGCTATACCAATGTTTCAGACACAGACCAACAATGTGCGGAATAGAAAACTTCGCTGGTATTTCCTTATATTTTCGTCTGAAGTCGAAACTAGACTCAGGTCCAAAGTGTGAGGGGGGGGGGGTGGGGGGGGTGCGTTTTGTCTGCCCCCCCCCCCTCTGCTTGTTTGCTCTACTTAGTGACATTTATTTCCTGCCCCCCCCCCGATATTTACCTGGCCCCTGCTGTAGAATTTTCACGCTACGGGGCTGACTAGACTGCATACTACATGTACTTGTGCAGTGAGTTTTTGAGTCAAGTCATCTTGGCAATATTTCTTACCTACTGAGCTCTGACATCACTGTCTAAACATCCGGATCTGCGCAAGCGTGTGCATTGTTGATAAATAGTCTGGTTAATCAGTGATTACAATTATTATAAATCCTAGATTGGCCTAGAAATAATCTTAGACAAAAGTTTTTGATTTGATATCAAATTGCTGGTATACACTTCGCATGTTAATTTAAAATGACACCCACAGATGAAACGGTGCGAAATTCTAGCGATGAACCTATTATACTGTTATGTTGTTATTTGAATTGCTTATGTGACAAATACTTTTTGAAATGTTTGTAAACAACTCAAAATATTTGATGAGATTTGTATTTGTTGTATTATAGTATTATAATTAGATGAGCTCATTTTTCTAAACCAGCATAATGAATCGATGGCACACTTCTTTACAGGCGAGACATGGGTTGTCATTCTAGCTTATCTTGCAGACATTTTGAACATTTTGAACAGTTTAAATCTCTCATTGCAAAGACCTAAAAACAAAGTCGATGCCTTCCAGAAGGAACTTCGCATATGAAGGGGAAGATGTGAAGAAGGCAGCTATGATATGTTTCCATTGTTGGCTGACTTTCTTACAGTGAACAATATTTCGACAGGCGTCATTGCAGGCACCATTTAGAACCACCTACAGCAGCTGTCGTATTACTTTCATCAGTATTTTGGCGACAACGATATCCGCGCATTTGATTGGATTCGAAATCCCTTTGAATTCGATCTAACCTATTAAACTGGTCTCGAACAAGAACAATTGTTCGAACTGTCGTCTGACAGTTAAGCAGACTGCCACTGTTGTCGTTCTGGCTAGCATGTTTCCATGAGTACTCGCTGCTGTCAGACAAAGCTATCAATGTCATGCAAACCATTTTCTACGACTTACTTGTGCGAAACTGCATTCTCTGCTGTTACTGTTAACAAGTACAGGTCCTGACTGGACATTGAACATAAATAAAATACACATGTTTATTTCGCATACCACCATGTTTGGACAAACTCACTAGACATACCAGCAGAATAGATACTCGGTGATTGTTTCATTTTTTGATTTGACGTTTACATGTTGTGCGCGTAACTTAGGCTAGGTCTACCGTTTAGCAGAATTTAAGTAGATTGCATCTGCAAACTTAATAAGACATATTCTGGCCCAACCTGAGGTACGAAAAGTTGAGGCCAGGGCGCCTTGGGCTATGGAGGTCCGCCACCAGGGCTTGGAATGTCCGTGGGGTCCGCAGCATAAAAAAGGTTGAAAACCTCTGTATTAGGGCACTTAGTCTCAGTGCCGTAAAGAGCTTAACTCGCGCCCGGGGCACAATACCTTTTTAATACATTTTTAGCGCCCCCCCCATTCGAAAATCATATAATATTATAGATAAAATATAAATTTGGCGCCCCACTGTGAGTATGCCCGGGGACATATGTACTCCCTCCCCCTAGCTACGCCTCTGCTTAGTTAGCCTTATGGGCCTGTCTATTAGGGCACTTAGCCTTATGGCCCTGTCTATTAGGGTACTTAGCCTTAAAGAATGAGGCCTAATGACCCATATGAATGACACCAGGGATACAGAATTTCCAGAGCCTATCATTATGTATTTCTTTTTTTTTTAAGTAAAATTATTCCAGGATAATTCAATTGTCTTTTAAACAACAAACCGTGTGAGAAACGAATAAATGCTGGACGCACCTTTCTGTTTGGATAAATGTGAAATGTGAGACTTGTTGATGGATGATCAGTCTTAAGTAACATCGCCTGATCAGGACGAAGGTCAGCGGCATTGTGTGATCAGGACGAAGGTCAGCGGCATCGTGTGATCAGGACGAAGGCCTACTCAGGGGTGGTCGCAATGCCGCGACCCTGACGGGTGAAATAGGTTTCATTATCGTACCACCAAAAAAAAAAATAAACTCCTTGCAATCTTCACACACCAATATTCACTCGATGTGACATTCCTGTGATTTATTTTCAAAACTTTCTTGGCATCTTTAGGTTTTCACTATTTCAATTTTCTTTTTAATTTCTTATCAATTATCAGTGTAAATTTCCAATGATGTTTTGAGGGGGAAAAAATGTCTAAAAATACTCTCTAAATGCTCTCAAAATACTCTTTAAATGCTCTCAAAATACTCTCTAAATGCTCTCAAATTACTCTCGTTGCTCCAACAGCTTGCCTTATTTAAGCCTATTTTAATTGTATCACCATTCCTGTACTCACCATTCATATCTTTACATTTGTATAGCGTCCTGAGTGAGCAGCTGTTCTATTTGTAAATAATTTCATCGTTTTACTTATTTGTAATATCGATCGATTGCTTCAAGAGCGCACTACCCCGCCCCTCCATACTTCTATATTCAGATGACCCATATGGTTCACATTCCCCTCCAATGAACATCCGGCTTTGTTGGACTACAGAAGTTTGAATTTTAAATCTGAAAGCCGTTTGATTATGAAGTGGCGTTCTAAAGTGGTAGGGTAGATAACCACCCCAGGCGCCCCCACAGTCACTACAAGTAGTTTTTGGTTGAATCAATTCATTTAAATTTACCGTGTGATCCTTAAATATATTGTATTACACTTCTTTAGCACAGATCAGCACATGTGTAACGCCCTTCCTTTGAATTCACGGAGTCTTTAATAACAAACACACATGTGTACATACATGAACATCAATTAAAATGAAGTTACTGTACTTATGTTGGGAATGGGTGGGTTGCCGGCGAACGTACGTATGAGAGTGTGGGAGAGAGAGAGAAGAGAGAGATGAGAGAGAGAGAAGAGAGAGAGATGAGAGAGAGAGAAGAGAGATGTGTGAGAGAGAGAGGAGAGAGAGAGATGAGAGAGAGCGAGAAGAGAGAGAGAGAAGAGAGAGAGATCCTTGTTATTTTCAAAAGAGAAACCAGAATAATTAGATACGATGATTCGACACAGTTGTGGGGCTGTGTTTGTGGGGCAGTGTTTGTGGGGCTGTGTTTGTGGGGCGATGTTCGTGGTGCAATGTTTGTGGTGCAATGTTTGTGGTGCAGTGTTTGTGTGGCGACGATTGTATCGCAGTGTTTGTGGGGCAATGTTTTTGGGCAATGCTTGTATTGCATAGTTTATAAGGCAGTGTTTGTGGAGCAATGCTTGTATCGCAGTGTTTGTAAGGCAGTGTTTGTGGGGCAATGTATACTAAAAGTCTTGTGCCCTTCTCCACCTTATCCCATAGAACATATTTGCAAGTAAAATAATACAAGACAGTTTTGTTTACAATGACCAAATGATGTAATTTTTACAATGTTGCAAATTGTCCCCTCTCCCCGTGGGCCTCACGTTAGGCAACACTGTTAACGGGTCAGGCTAACCCCTCAAATCAATCAATCAAAAGTAAGTCGGGCTTTGACAGTGTGTCTTAATTCCATTCATACATCGCCACCATAATCATATGTATCCAAACATTCAACCAATCAATGGCCACTTCCTATCGAAACTTTTATTTTCTCACTGTACCTATGTTTCCACCATTATACAGAGATGGGGACCGAACTGCTCGACGCCCTTGACCAGTATGACGTCATCCAGTTGTCTCTGACCGGACTCAGCGGCGTGATGAGGAAAGTGGTCGTATCGAGTGAAAAGTTGAAGGCCGTTCTGCAAAGTTCAGGTGAGTGTCAAGGCTGCTTGGCGACAAGCTGTGAAACTTATGCTTGTTAGTTTAGTACAGTCATGGTTATCATAAACATTAAAGATGAGTTTAGTTTTAATTATATCTTTTCTACAATCAGTAGGGTCCAAATAGGCCCCCGGCCCGCGTGTCCGCTGCTTATACATATCCAGGATTGGAGTCTAGAGACTGTACGATACTTAAACAAAATTCTCCATCCAATAACGTTTTCATATGTTTCTCTAAACTTTGGATTCCAATACGATTATTGAATTCGGATTCGATGATTGATTTCGAATACGATACCTAGAAGAAACAGATCTCATAAAAATAAAAAAAACTGGGAGATATGGGTAGTAACCCGGGAGAATCTCATATAACCGGTTGTCGTCTGCAGAGAAGACATGAGCTTGTGCGGGGGGTCGGCGTCGGGCAAGGCCTCATGAAAGCCTGACAAAAAAAAACTCTGTGGGGAAAGTCTTCAAACCCCAGTGACCCTAAATAGCCCGCTACTCACCAGTGACTGGAAGGACCCCCATGTGGGGCTCTTTAATTAGTTTTTGTGCGTCTCCCAATGGGCCAATTTTTATTTTTTTACTTTTATTCACAAAATTTCCATAAATTTTCAAATTTGTCTTCTTGATTAAAAAAAAAAACCCAGACTGATGGGATTGTAACTCTCGTCAATGTGTGTCCGCCTATGATGGCCACGGTATGTGCCATGACAAAGGTATCACTAATTGGGGTACTGGAGGTTTTCGACCTGAAATGGAATCTAAACTTGAATGAAAGCCATGAACGTCAATGAACAACAATTCCTTGTCACCGAGACTTGAACGTTTGGCTCTCACGACTGCATGTGTATTGCCAGCCAACCTGCTACTAAAAACTCATTGTTTTAATTTTAATAAATTGCTCAAAACTCTGATTGAAAAGGCTGGCTTGTAGTAATTGGAGAATAATTGCAATAGGCGTCCCTGTGGCGCAGCGGATAGCGCCAGGGATGATTTTTTTCCCTCCTAATTATTCTGCTAAAATATCTTCAATATGAATGTCAACAAAGGCCAGAGCACAAGATAGGTTACAACATAGGATCAAAGGATGAAGGGGGAGAAAAGTAAACATGGGGAGAGGGTGGTGGTTGGACAGAGAGTGGGGTCAGTAGGGAGTAACTTCCAGTTGACCAGTAACATACTGCAACACTGTCTGGCAGTATTATTATTTGTTGTATTTCTGGGGTATTTATCCATTGTTGCAAGTTAATGTGATGTATGAGTTTGCCATCTATTGCACCATTGACTTTGGATATATTTATATAGATGACGGAAGATGAGTGTTATGTAATGGAGCACTGTATTCATATGTGATTGAAGATGAATTGTATGTGCACTACAGCACTGTGTATCTTTGAAAACTGAGTATGAAATACATGTATTATGTATTTCTTGGATGGGCACTCATGTATGAAGTTGTATTTTACGTGTTGTATTCATGTGTGGCTAAATGTAGGTGATAGTTGCTACAACTTTGTGTAAGATGTTCTTAAGAACAGCAACATGTGTGTATCCATGTATGATTGTTGTTCCCGTGTATGATTGTTGCATTCATCTATGATTTTTTTGTATACACGAATGATTGTTGTACCCAAATAGGATTGCTGTATGACACAGCATGTATGATTGTTTGACTCGCGTGTTATTGGAGGTGAATTTTATGTGCTACAACTTTGTGTAATCGCTTGTTATATTGATATCGAATAAAATTTGTGCATCCATGTATGATTGTTGTATCCATGTATGATTGTTGAAAAAATAATTAAAAGCGTCCTCGAGTCACCAAAAAAATATCTATACGTTTTCTGTATACAAAGCGAAACGATACTTTAAACAAGAATATTTTTTGTACATCCCTGTAGAGTGAAAATTCTACAGCAGGGGCCAGGCATTCTACAGCAGGGGCCAGGCCAATAGCAGGGTGGGCCAGGAAATAAATGTTACTAAGTAGAGCAAATAAGCAGTGGGGGCCAGACAAAACGCAGGGGGGTCCGCCCGCCCCCAGCACGCTACGGGCCTGTTTGTGTATCAACTATCAAGTAAAGAATTAGATGAGAAATTATAATTTGTATGTGTGTGCGTGCAATAAAAACATTTTTTTCCCCTCACAACAGGCACAGTCAATTTTGGTGGCATCTCCGACCCCGGGAACTCTCTGATCTATGACGTCAGTTCTTGCTCAGGGCCCGCCACCGTTGATCTGTCAACCCTGAGGGAGCTGCCATGGTGCTCACTAAAGGGAGAGAAGGTCGGCGGGGCCATGTGCGAGTTATCTTCGCCTGCCAGCCTGCCGACTGTCGTCCGCTCGCCGAGGTCAGCAGCGGTGATGCAAGTGAAGCGACTGAAGGACGAGTTTGGGCTGAAGGTCATATCCGCATTTGAAGCAGAGTTCATGATTTTTGAGGTACCTTGCTTGTAATAGTTGGTTTGAGGTACCTTTTTTTTTGTCAATGGGTGGCGTACGAGAACTGTGCACCCCCCCCCCAATTGAATTTATTTGCTTTATTTTGTATTGCTTTTTTTTTTTTACGAAACAGGACGATGAGAAAACCCCTTTCAACCATGTATACATTGAACCCTATGGACGAGTGGATAATATGTCCGGCAGGGAGAGCGCCTTGCTAGGTACATGTTACCTAATGGAGAAGTCTGGACTGCCCCTAGAAACATTCATGAGCGAATTAGCTGCCTCTCAATTCGAGCTGACCTTTCGCCCCGAGGAAGGGGTGTCATCGGCCGACTCCATCATGACCATGAAGGATGGGGCCAGGACGAACCTGGGCCGGAACGGGATGGTGGTGACATACATGGCCTGCCCACTAGCAGAAGGACACGCCAACGGGTTTCACTTTAACCATTCCCTGTGGACGTCTGAAGGGCTGAATGCGCTCCTGGATGCAGATGACCCCCTCTTAATGTCCGACACCGCGCGCCACTGGATTGCCGGGCTCATATACCACGCCCCTGCTTTGACAGCCATACTCTCCCCCACCATCAACTGTTACAGACGCCTGGCCGACATCATGTGCCCAAAGCTGGCTAACTGGGGTGTGGAAGACAGGCTAAACTATCTGCGGATCAAGACGGAGAAGAAAAACGTTTATGTGGAAAACCGGCTCCCCAGCAGTGCCTCCAATCCATACCTGGACGTCGCGGCCATCCTGGCAGCAGGCATGGACGGGCTGGCCAGAAAACTTCCGTGTCCGGCTCCAAATGACAAGTCAGTTCCGGCCATCCCCAAAACTCCTGAGGATTCAATCAAAGCCCTAGAGCAGGACGAAGTATTGCAGCAGGCCTTGGGACAAGAACTTATGTCCGGCTTCATTGAGATGTTTAAAAAAGGCATGTCTACTACACCCGTTGGGCCTGGCGCATTGGAGTTTCAACGTCAGGTGTACTTCCATTCAGCATAAGGGCCATCACTGCTGAGAGATGAATAGTAACCAAAGTACTTACGTCTCTTGAGTTACTTTTTTTTATATGAAGTATGTTGTCTAAGTTGAAACAACTTTGGCTAAAGTATTTCTTTGACACATGTACAAAGTCTCTCACAACTCCTCATGACCACAGTATCTGACTCTGACATTCTGTACAGCAAGAGTTACAGTATTCCCTTATTTCACATACAATGAACTACTAGCTTGTAACAAGAGTAAGTGCATCTATATAAGTACTCAGTTCTTAGCTCATACATATACTGTAAGATGAACTATTCTATATGAGCCAAGGGGAAAAAAACATTCAACAACAATTTAATTTTGTATAAAAAGAACCATCTTTATTTGATGCAAGAATCATTGTTATTTGATGCGCAATAATATGGCTACAATACAGGAATATGTACATTAAAAAAAAATTATATATTATTGAATAAACTATTTTTGTATAATGAATGGATTGTATACATGTAGTATTTTCTTTAGAGATATTGTTTCTGTTTTGTAGTATGTATTACTTACTATGCATGTGTCAGTGCACATAGATTTAGAAAAATTAAAACAAACAACCTGGAATGTGTCAATTTTGAGACATATATCAGTGCAGAATGGGATGCGCGCAGGGGAGATAATGGAGATAATAACTGGTAACTAGATGATCGTCCTTGTTGACGAATCTGTATAAATAGGGCTATTATGACCTGAAAATGTTTCTCATTATGGTTGAACCGTTCTGATGTTTATGTGGGCACTAATTATAAATGCTCGAGACCACCACTCGTAATTTTTAGCCGCACCCCCCCCTTCCCAAAGATAAAAAAACAACACTAACACTAGCGGTTATGAAATAGGCCTACTAGTGATTTTAGGTCACAGCAAAATAAAAAGTCTCAACAGGGACCCCCCAACCCCTTAGTAGAGGGGCCCCTATGCGGCTGGCCCTGAATATGAGAGTTAGTGTTGTTGTGAGTCACAGAGTGACACTGTAAAAAAAAAACATAAATAGACTACAGAGTACAAGAAAGAAGCGAAACAAAGCAAAAATTAATTAACAGCAACTCAAGACAATACGATCAGCTGATTAAATTGACCCCCCCATCCCCAAAATGTCGTGAGTGTTAACAATTTTTTAAGGACATTTTCTTTGGATGATAGACGGACCCGTCTCTTCGTACTCTCTCTTGGTGATCTGCATCTGACGAAAGGTGGGCAGGGTTGCGTAGACTGAGCCCCCAATCCACGCCGCTAGGTGTCGGTCTCTTCTGGCTTGAACTTTGGCCTGTATGGGGAAATGTTAGCGCAAGGAGGTTAGTGTTAGCGAAACACATTCTTAAGTCAATACTTATTCTAAAAAGCATGCCGGAAAATATATATATATATATATATTAGGGTGCATCACCAAAAAAAATTTTTATAATTGATCTGTCTGCTATTTAAATTTGTTCCATTGATAAAAAAAAGCATTGTGTAAAAAAATAAAAAAATATTTGACAATATTTACAGGTCCCCCGGACTTCAACAAAGTTTGCATAATTAAGCGAAAACTATATAAAACCATCCTTCTTGTAAAGTCTTACAGACTTACATACAAAAAGTGAAGCGCTATATAAATTGTTTTATAGTCTTTGGTTTTATAATGTTTGGTAGCTATGATTGATTTTGATAAGCAGTTGTGCTAGAAATAAAATTTAAAATTCACATTTTATTAGCAAAAACAACACTTTTCCTTACCGCATATTGATGACCAAGGCAAGCATTTTAATTTCTTTATTTATATTATTTTAATTTCTGATACACACGACCTATAAAATCAGAACATGGAAATGATATGAAAAACAACAATAAAATGTTTACACCTTCTAAGGAAATGCTGGCTGACCCTGGCATCATTTCAACATTTGCATATCCAGTTATTACTGCGTCTCCTGCCTCACGAACAAAGAAACCACAAACTCTTCTGAAAACTGAATTGTTTGGCATTGGCCCTGCAATCTGTGTTGATGATGCTATAATTACTGGAATTCTTCGACTACCAACTTGTTTACAAGTTTTGAGGTGCATGATGTATCACTGCAATGTAGCAGCACACAGTGAGCGTCCAGGTTCTCTTGGTGCACCTTCTCGATTTACAACTGCCAAAATTGTGTTGAATCAAGTTACTGCTTTCTACGAAAAAGCAAACATTCCAATGGTGACAGAGAGGAAAGCTTGTGAGAAGATTGTTCAGCTTCTTGATGAATACAATAAACTTTGTTCAATTGATAAAAGTCGCCGAAACACACCAGCCACCAAACGTAAACTGGAACAAATGAAATTTATGTTGGCAACAACTTTTCAACTGTGGCCACCAAATGTCGAGACTATTATCAAGAATGCAGAAGATCTAGCATTCTTGAGGTCTATGAAAGAAGACAGGTCTTCCAGCTTTATATCATTTGACAAAGCACTTGCAAAAAAGTCACTCGACGCCATTCACAAGATGTCGCAACATTGGAACGTCAGAAACGCGCAAGAGAAGAAAATGCAGCATGTTCAACGATATCAGTGCCTTCCAGCGAGGGTAGCAGTGATGAACCCGATGATTCTACTTCCAAATCTGAAGATAATATGGAGTTTGTTGATAACTGTATGGATGATATAATGCCATTGCAAAAGCGAAGAAAGCCAACATGAGCTTTGGTATTTGTACCTCCAGATGTTTTAAGCCGACCAAATCTTGTGTCACTAGCGACAAGATTAAAGATTACACCAACACAGCAGGCAGCTTTCACACAGGGCCATATTAGCGAGTCTGGGGTTGATGTATCAATGGTGGCTTCTTCGTATACCACTGCAGATCGTTCACGTCGCAAAGTTGCAAGTGAGATATCTACAAAGATCCACGACTCCTGGGAACCACCCAAACTCTGCACTCTCCACTGGGATGGCAAACTGACACCTTCTCTAAAAAATCATCGTGTCACTGAAGAACGCATAACAGTTGTTGTCGGTGATGCAAAGCGATTGAAACTTCTAGAAGTGCCAAATTATGCCAAGGCAACAAAGAAACCCGTTGGTGAAATAATTGCATAATTAACCATGACGCTAATGACAGAGTGGCATTGTAATGATTGTATCGTTAATATGACATTCGACACAACAAGATCAAACACTGGTCATCAGACTGCTGCCTGCATTGCCATACAAAATATGCTGCAACGTGCTCTTCTGTGGTCAGGTTGTCGCCATCACATTGGTGAAGTTATCCTCTCGCATGTGTTTGTAGACATGAAAATAGAAGTTTCCAAATCCCCGGATATAACTTTGTTCACCAAGCTGCGAAGTAATTGGGAGTTGGTGGCACATGATTGGTCTCACGTTTGTAGTTCGTTTATGTTAGCTGATCATGATCTGAAGGCTCAAGAGCGACTGACGATAATGAGAGATGCGGTAATTGCACATGCCAACTCTAGTAAACAAACCGAATTCTTGCGAGACGACTACCACGAATTCCTTGTTTACCTGAATACTACTAATAAGGAGATTAACTTTAAAAGACCAGGTGCCCTGCACAAAGCACAATAGATGGCAAAGCAAGCTGATATAATGCCTCAAGATTGCACTGTGTGAGAAACAAATTCAATTATTGCCTTCAGGTACTATTACCACACGTGATCAAGTGCCAAAGATTCGTGCATTTGCTACATTTGTAACACATGTTTAGGCTTCGACCAGTGGTTGCCCTCCAAACTCCACAGAATCGATTTGGAAATGGTTGGGGAAAACCACGATTCCAATCAATTGATTCTAAAACTCAGTTGTGTGATCTGGCTGGAGTTGACTCGTGGTTTACTATATACAGACTACAACTGGACACAGGATTCCTCCAACTGCCTGTTGATGATTGGTGCCAAACAACTTCTTACATTGCCAGTGCAGAAAATGTTGCTGCTATTAACGTTGTTAACGATTGTGCCGAGAGAGGAGTGAAACTGGCATCTGACTTTGTTGAAGCAGAGCGAACGGATGAACATTTTCAAAACATTCTTCAAGTGGTAGAAATGGACCGCAAAAACATCTCAAATGTGTGTAAACCTTACAAACGTGCAACAAAGTGAAACTGAATTAAATGCAACAGTAATAAATAATTTAATACTTTAATGTAATTTTTATATTGGCTAGAAAAACTTTTTTTTTCTTTACATGTCATGTTTTGTGATTTCTTGGGCGGGGGGGGAGGGGGGACCTCTAAATCAACTCTGACTTGAAAAATATTTTACACAAGTTATTATTAATGATATTAGAACAAATTAGAAACATAGACAGCTCAAAAACAAACAATCAATTTTTTCCTCTATTGTGGTGATGCACCCTAATATATACAAACCAGTTGACAAATCAATAAACAGAACGTTCAACGAGAAAATATCTCTTGTGATAAAACAAATTACATGTAAAACGTCTTATAGTGAGGAGATGGCAGTGGAGTAGAGAACTGGGATAACAACAGGAGAGTGCCATGTTCGACCCCCTGTGAATGTGGGAACTTTTCTCGGGTCCACATAGATAACAAATTCGTCACTGATATTTGTTGGTGAGAGAAAAGGTGACTGTTGTACCAGCCCCAACAGAAACAATTCATTTCTACTTCATGTGACCCCCCCCCCCACCCCCGATGGTCTGCATAGTTTTGATAAGGGAATTTTGTTTGCTTGTTACGACTTAGACATATTTAATTGAGTTTGATTTAGGTCAGGGGACAGTGCCCTGGCTAGCTGTTGTGGGGCCCTGTGCGTGTTACATTTTTTGCCCCCCCTTCCAATCTGAAAAGTGCAAAACCATTTAACAGCGCTCTTTCGACGCCACCTTCCTGGTTAGGCGCCCTGCGCGGTAGCACAACCTTCAGTCCCCTTCCTACGCCACTGATCAGGGGTTTCCAAAACGTGTAAGAAGGGGCGCCGAGAGTCAACAAGGGCCCCAGGGCATGACAGCGTTGCGGGCCCCTTAATAAACAATGATTCGTAAAAAAATTGACATGGTCGGGGCTGCCGGGACCCTTACAGATGCGGACCCCCTGCCCCTCTCGGTGTGCCTGCGTGTGAGTCGTGATCCATTAGGGAGTCGAGTAAATATACCAGCACCCAAGTCAACACACAAACAAACATACAATCACTGATGGCCTGACTAGCATTCATCTGGTCAAACATATAATCACTGATGGCCTGACTAGCATTCATCTGGTCAAACATACAATCACTGATGGCCTGACTAGCATTCATCTGGTCAAACATACAATCACTGATGGCCTGACTAGCATTCATCTGGTCAAACATACAATCACTGATGGCCTGACTAGCATTCATCTGATCAAACATACAATCACTGATGGCCTGACTAGCATTCATCTGGTCAAACATACAATCACTGATGGCCTGACTAGCATTCATCTGGTCAAACATACAATCACTGATGGCCTGACTAGCATTCATCTGGTCAAACATACAATCACTGATGGCCTGACTAGCATTCATCTGGTCATATTTAGCAGCGAATTTGTCATTCTCTAAGAGGTTACTTTGGAGAAAATCAAAAATTAAAACTTTCACCTGTAGATTCTGTGGGGCCAGGGCAGACAGCTCACCCTGCAGCCTCGTGTTCAGCCCCTCCAGCAGTGAGGTCCCCCCACTCAGAAGGACGTTCGTGTACAGGGGCTTCCTGGTGTTCATGTCGCACGCGGAGATGGCGCCCTGAATGGCGGTGTGGAGCCCTCTCAGGTCACCCCGACCCAACAGTCCAGGATTGAAGAGAACCTCAGCGCATGCGTGCCTGACATAAGAAAAGTTATGAACTGAATTGTTGACCCATTTGTTACGGTTGTTAGTTTGACAAAATGCCATTTGTAAAGAAAGTAGATCTTAATCAATATCCAAGAGCACGGCTCTGTTGATACCAGAGATGTAGAAGTACCAGGGACTGTTTTACCAAGTGCCTGCTTCTCGAACACATTTTTCCGGATTACTTGTACTCAGTGCCGGATTTACAATTTTAGGGGCCCTAGGCCAACAAAAATTTAAAGGCCCATCCTGAAAAAAAAATATTGCTAAGTTGTAGTTTTTTTTTGGGCCCTTTATTTCGCGGGGGACCTAGGCCACGGCCTAGTCGGCCTATCTATAAATCCGGCCCTGCTTGTACTCGTACTTGCACGTTGAGTATTTAGTACTCATAGTCTTACTTTCAACTTTAACTTTTCAACTTTTTTTTGTACTCGCACCAGTCCCGCAGCGTGAAAATTCTATAGCAGGGGACAGGCATTCTACAGGTGGAGCCAGACAATAGCGGGGGACAGGCATTCTACAGGTGGAGCCAGACAATAGCAGGGGACAGGCATTCTACAGGTGGAGCCAGACAATAGCAGGGGACAGGCATTCTACAGGTGGAGCCAGACAATAGCAGGGGACAGGCATTCTATAGGTGGAGCCAGACAATAGCAGGGGACAGGCATTCTACAGGTGGAGCCAGACAATAGCAGGGGACAGGCATTCTACAGGTGGAGCCAGACAATAGCAGGGGACAGGCATTCTACAGGTGGAGCCAGACAATAGCAGGGGACAGGCATTCTACAGGTGGAGCCAGACAATAGCGGAGGGTGGGGGCGCAAGGTAATACATTTTACTAAGTAGAACAAATAAGCAGAGGGGGCCAGACAAAAAAACGCAGGGGGGCCCGGCCCCCTAGCCCCCAGCACGCTACGGGCCTGACTAGCACCTAGGTTACTTGTACTGCTACTGGTATGGGCAGTACTTGGAACATCTCTGCTGAATGCCAGTTAATCTTTCATTATTTAAGTATAACATGATTCTAATTTCAAACACAGGAGTATTAAAAACAACAACCAGTCTCAAATTGAGACGCATCTCCAAAGGGGGAGTAGTCATAGATGGTGACTTCAAAATCGAAAGCGACTTCAATTACCTTTCAGTTTCAAGAGTTATCGTCCGTTTATCCGGAAGTTCAAAAGTACTCGGAGGAGCAGACGTCGCCTGTTGCTGTTGAGCTACGAAACACAGCTTCTCTTTTATTTGATTGGCTGTCAGTTTATTGGCGGGCGATGTCAAGTTGGTCCCCTTGTCTAGGAGGAAGGAAAAAAAAAAGCTTGCTCATTAAAAAAAAAATCTTAAACCTGTGCCCAGTGGCGTTGCTAGCAAGGAGGCTCTTATAAAATGTTACAGGTCCCCCAGTTAAAATAATTTTCTCTATCCGGGGACTTTTAAAAGACTAGACGACGTCCCCCCCACCCTCGCCACATTCGCCGCACCCCTTAAAATGGCGTCAGTGCCTACATTATAATGAACTTCCCCCCCCCCTCACACACCTCCCAAAACAAAACAAATACAGGCGGCCCTCGACTTTCGCACAATTCGCTATTTCGAACATTTTTTTTTAAATATATATTTTTAAATGTGTTTTTAGAATCGTCCATAAAAGCGCAAGTGAAGCACTTTCACTAATTTCCGACTCTTTCCGTATACCCGGTCTACGGAATATCCGGTCTATACCCGGCCTTTCTCTGCCCTTGTTGTTCCCGAAACAATCGTTTTTGTAATGTCATGATCGCCATTTTGAAAGTGATTTAGATGGTCATGTACTGTTTATGCTATTAATATTTCCCTTCTACTTTCGAACATTCAACATTCGCACACACTTTCAGGAACCAAATTATGTGCGAAAGTCGAGGGCCGCCTGTATTCCTAAACAAGTTTCTATCCAAGGGCCCCAAAAAAATCTAAGAACGTCTCAGCTTTCAACTACTGTACAATATCACAGAACTGAATTAGTCTAAAGGATTGTAGTGAAACCCAAAGGTCAACGATCGTAAGTCACGTGGTGTGGGAGATATAAACTCTCGACCCTACCTGCCAATAGTTTGATGAGGTACTCGGTGACGTCAGATCCCGCCAAGTCCATCTTGACCGCCGCCTCGCCGATGCTGAAGCCCTCGAAGATAGGCACCACCGACGTGACCCCGCCCCCCACGTCCACGACCGTGCCTGTGACGCGGCCCGCGTGGTATAAACTTAACACAGCCTGTTGGAAACAATCATGAATTAGACATTTGAACTTACACATTTTCACAGTTTTAGAGCATTTTCGAAAAAAAAAACACACTTCACAGCACACATCACGTCACAGCACACGTCACGTCACAGCACACTTCACAGCACACGTCACAGCTAGCGTACGAGATGTATCGGCAAGTTGACAGAGCTATTTTATCTATTAGTCTATTTTATCTATTCGTCTATTTTATCTATTAGTCTATTTTCTAGGGCTCTTCCCCCGAAGACCTATGCACGGCTCTGGTTACACTGATAAACAAGTTTTGGATTTCTTATATGTCATTTACGTTTTCGGAATCAGTTTTTGATGCTGATTTTGAATCTGTAAATCATTTTGCTCTATCAGCTCAAATTATTAAGATATTGCCGAACAAAGTTTTGTATGCGCCCAAACAGGAATAGACTGCTGACAGCATAATTTTATGCACACAAACGCACGCACCTGCGCGTACACGCATGTTCACAAACACACATACCTCGTAATTATATACGTATATTGGCTATGTTCTTTTTTTTCTGATGATGTCAGATGTTTGTAGGGTGAGTGTTGATTTGCAGTTGTGTTATGAATTGCGCATTGTCTTAGAATTTGATTACGTTGCAGTTTCAGACTTCATAAAAGGAGCAGTGAATGTGGCAATTGCAAGTTGTTTAAAATATGGCGACCAGAGGATGCGTAAATTCACCGGATCTGTTTTGCTGTGTGTGCGGCTTTTTCACAAACAAGTCTCATCAGAAGACTTTCACGCCGTTACTGAAGAAAGCTTATCAACTTTATTTTGACTCAAAAGTGGATTGTGGTAAGTCGTGGGCACCACAGTCCATCTATTCGACATATTCATGCAACTTGCATGGTTGGATGAGGAAGGCAAAGAAAACAACCACATGGCATTCGGAGTTCCTATGATATGGCGTGAGCAAAGCAATCACTCCACAGATTGTTATTTTTGTTTGGCAAACATCAATGGAATTTGTTATAAAACTCGTACAACTGTCAATTACCCAAACGTTCCATCAGTTTCAAAACCGATTCCACACGATCCTGTCATTTGTCCAGTACCACAATCGCCTGTAGAATACACAATAGACGAAGAGAAGGATGAAGAAAGTGATGTTCCATCTTGTGCCGATGACCCAGACCCTGACTACAAAGCTGCCGGGGAAGGAATTCATTTGATGAATTATGCTGAACTTTGCGACCTTGTGCGAGATCTGGCGCTAACAAAAGGCCAAACTGAACTTCTTGGTTCACGGTTAAATGAATTTAATTTGCTTGCACCAGGTACAGCTACAGTTTGTTCAGTACTTTGATGTGACTGGCAGTATTTGCCACTGCACAGATGTTGACGGCCTTATGAGAAGTCTTGGTGTCGAACATATTGTTGAAGATTGGCGACTGTTCATTAACTCGTCAAAGACTAGCTTAAAAGCAGTATTGTTGCACAATGGAAACAAATATGCTTCAGTACCAGTTGGATATTCTGCCCACATGAAAGAGACATATGAAAACATGTCGGAACTGTTGGAAACAATACTTTATCGCGTGTACAACTGGAATATCTGTGGCGATCTAAGAGTAATAACTATTTTGATGGGAATGCAGACAGGGTACACGAAGTACATGTGCTTCATATGCGAATGGGACAGCCGAGATAAGAAGCACCACTATACAAAAAAGAATTGGTCGATCAGAGACAGAATGCAACCAGGAAACAAAAACGTTCTTCATCAACCGTTGCTTGATCGTGACAAAATTCTCATGCCACCGCTTCATATAAAATTAGGACTGATGAAGAACTTTGTCAAGGCATTAGACAGTAAATCGGATGCATTTATATACCTATGCAACAGGTTTCCAGAGCTCAGTTATGCTAAAGTCAAGGAAGGTATTTTCATAGGTCCACAAATAAGAAAAATCATGGCCGATGAAGACTTTCAAAACACTTTAAGTCATCCTGAAAAAGATGCGTGGGTGGCATTCAAGTCAGTCGTAACCAATTTTCTTGGATATAAGAAGTCTGTCGACTATGAAACAGTTGTAAAGAAATGCATTAGTGCCTACAAACACCTGGGATGCAATATGTCTCTGAAAATTCATTTACTCGATTCACATCTAGACTTCTTCCCAGAAAACCTAGGCGCAGTAAGCGATGAACATGGCGAACGCTTCCACCAGGACATTTCTGTGATGGAGTCACGCTACCAGGGCCGGTGGAGTGCAGCGATGTTAGCTGACTACTGTTGGACTCTACAACGCGACTTGCCAAGTACTCAGTACAAGCGGAAGTCCACAGCCAAGAAATTCAAACCATGAGCATTTTAAACATTTTACACATGCATTTGACTTTAAATGAAATATATTTTTTACATATAATTTTATTAGTTAGAACTGATTTCATGCTAGTGTTTAATATTTTTTTACATTAACTGCAAAAGAGAATATATGGTTTAAAAATTTCATTTTTATACATATTGGAGTATTATAACTATAATAAAAAAATTAAGATTGCGGATTTCTTAAAATTGGAGGCTGATAGAGACAAATGGTTTGCATATTCGAAATCAGCGTGTGTAAATTGAGTATGATTAGATGATGCGTACCAAGAAATCCACGATAAATTATTTTTTGTTTTCCAGTGTTATTGTATGTAAATAAATTACTTGTTTTGATGTTACAATCAATGTCTGTGTTGTTGAGTTTATGTACAAAGTATGTGTTAAAATATAAGTCACGACAGCAGCCTAGTGTCGTGTATGTTGTTCTAGTCTAACCCCCCCCCCCCCCCCATCAACATCCACATCACTAAATTTATGTCTTTACAGTTTGTTTTTTTCGAAAGATGGTTTCCGCAATGGCTCATCTTTCATTAGACCAAAGTACTTTTTGTACAGTTGCCCATTCTATACATTTATAGCCGGTTTTTTATTTTCTTTTCTTTTTGGAAGCAATCCAAAATAATACTAACAAAAAGATAATAATAACATAAATCCTTATCTGAGATTTATGATTCCACCCTTACGACCCACATGTATAGTGTTAAACAAATGAGTGATTCATTGAATGGGTCGCAGGGAATCAAACAAACAAACAAAAACAAAACCCAAAGTGTTTAAGCAAAAGATGAAGTCAAAGCCACGAGACAAAATGCTAATTTGGTAAGATGTTGACATAGATGAAAATCGAACGAAGAAAACTCACAGGGTCACGGAGAACGTGTGAGTGACGTGATGGAGAACGTGTGTGAGTGACGTGATGGAGAACGTGTGTGAGTGACGTGATGGAGAACGTGTGTGAGTGACGTGATGGAGAACGTGTGTGAGTGACGTGATGGAGAACGTGTGTGAGTGACGTGAAGCAACAGGGAGTGCAACTAGGTCATGTGGGCACAGCCGGACCAATGTCACAACCACGCAGTACCCTTCATTCGCTATTTCTAGACACACCGACTATTTTTTTAAACTTGGTGGACTTGGAGACATCGATAGGACCCCCCCCCCCAGGGGAAACCAGGATCTCATTGTGGTTCGAACTCGTGACCTACCGTTTAGAAGTCGTGCGCTCCTCCCCCCCCCCCTTCCTGCCATCCAGTCACTGTATGCATTCGCCTAGTTGGCATATTTTTAAGAAGTGTTACCACTTAAAAAAAAACAACTAGTCTCCATGAGAACCTAACATACAGCGCACGTCACATCACACGTCACAGCACATGTCACAGCACACATCACGTCACAGCGCACGTAACAGCACACGTCACGTCACATCACACGTCACAGCACATGTCACAGCACACATCACGTCACAGCGCACGTAACAGCACACGTCACGTCACAGCACACGTCACGTCACAGCACACTTCACAGCACACATCACAGCTAGCGTACGAGATGTATCGGCAAGGTGACAGAGCTATGCTGGACGAGCTGTGGTACCAACATAAAATATCTTCACTAAATGCTAAGGGCTCAAGCTATCACTATCTCAGATATCCCCCCTCCCCCCAGGCGGCAGAGGGACAAAACTCACCTGATTAGCAATGTAAAATGCCGGGACTTGAAATTTCTCAAACATGATTTGTGCAGTTTTTTCACGATTAGAAGCTGGATTGTTGAGTGGTTCACTCATCATGACTGGATGTTTAGATGTGTCCGCCTTTAGAACATCCTACAGATGAAAAGAAAAATATAATGAAGATGGGGTTGTGTAAGATAATGGGGTTGTGTAAGATGATGGGGTTGTGTAAGATGATGGGACTGTGTGTGGTGATGATGGGGTTTGTGCGATGATGAGTTTGTGTGATGATGAGTTTGTGTGATGATGGGGTTTGTGTGATAATGGGGTTTGTGTGATGATGAGTTTGTGTGATGATGGGATTTGTGTGATGATGGGGTTTGTGTGATGATGGGCTGTGTGTGATGATGAGTGTGTGTGATGATGGGGCTGTGTGTGATGATGGGCTGTGTGTGCTGATGGGGCTGTGTGTGATGATGAGTGTGTGTGATGATGAGCTGTGTGTGATGATGGGCTGTGTGTGATGATGGGCTGTGTGTGATGATGAGTGTGTGTGTGATGATGAGCTGTGTGTGATGATGGGGCTGTGTGTGATGATGGGGCTGTGTGTGATGATGGGCAGTGTAAGATGATGGGGCTGTGTAAGATGATGGGGCTGTGTAAGATGATGGGGCTGTGTGTGATGATGGGCTGTGTAAAATGATGGGGTTGTATAAGATGATGGGGCTGTGTAATATGATGGGGCTGTGTAAGATGATGGGGCTGTGTAAGATGATGGGGTTGGGTCCAAGACTCACTTTAAACAGGAATGACCAAACGGACTCGATGTCGTCCCAGTTAGTTATCAGCCCTCTGTTTATTGGGCACTGCAGCTCGAGGTCTGCAACTCTGTCCAGAGCCTTCTGACCAACCAAACTGGCCTACATATAAAAAGAGAGACATATTGCAAATCAGTCGGGTCGCTGTCGTCAGGTACTGCCTTATAAATTAGTATTTTCATTTATTTATTTTTACATTATTTTATATCGTGAATTATTGTCTGTCTTACAGTTTAGTATTGTTTTTCGTCTTAAAGTTTCTTAATAAGTGTGTATGTGTGTGTATGTGTGGGGGGGAGGGGGAGTGACTGTGTGGCGTGTATAAGAAGACATGTTTGACAAGTGTGCTCTTGGCTCTGTGGACGTGTGGACGTGTATGTACGAGTGTACCACGTGACTCGCTGTACGTGTAGCTCGGTGATTGTGTGTGCGTGAATCAAATGTGTGAGCACGTACGAGTAGCCTCGTGTCTTTGTAATATTCACAGTTTACCTTCCGGGCCAGAACTGTGGGAACCACTGAGGCGGGAAGATCCTCCCTGGCGATCCCCACTTTGCACGAGTCAGAACCGTTGTCCACGACGATGGGCAGGACTTCATCGCTGTCAGACATTTTTTTTTGGTGTGTTTACAGGTCAACTTTTTTTTTCCCCGGGTCGGTCTGTTAGTTATCTTCTGCTGTGACGTAATGAAACTCAGCCAATTAAAAAAACAAACAACTGCCAATAGCAAACATTCATTGTTTACGTGTCAAATTAAGTATAGGCTACAGTATCAAAGTAAGTTGAAGTAAAGCACATTAAACTTAGCAGTAGTACAAAATGTATTTGATCATTGCCTTTTTTTTATTAAATGATTGATTACTGCAGGCTAAACAGGAAAAAAAAATCGACCAGGCATTTTTCAGCTGGGGGGTGGGGGGTGGGGAAGTTTTTTTTTGGGGGGGGGGCCCACGAAAGATTTATAACATTAATACCAGGTCTGAATTTGACAAATTACACTGAGCTGCCTGTCAGCTGAGCAGTGAGTCAGCAGTACTGGCCAACCCATTCCTCCCCCCTTCCCCCCCCCCCGATAATAAACATATCAAGAGCAACAAAATAACTAAAGTACTGAGTTACCCGCCTCCCCTCCCCCCAAACCCCACTTAACCCCGTGGAGTCACCAAATAGAACTTTAAAGCAATATCAAATCAGCCAGATATTAGAACTTTAGCCTATTTTTTTAACAGCGTCAAATCAGTAAAAAAAAAATAAAAACATATCTAGGTCACAGTGCATGAGCCGAAGTTATAATGCAGCACGGTGCCATTGCAGAATTTACTTCACGATATATTTTAACAGATTTCTAAAGAAGTAACCCTCTATCATTTAGGGTCGCAGGACATTTTGAAAAAAAAAACATTTATAGACAGCTTTAATGTCAGCTCTAATATACTAAGTGGGGTGGATGTCCTAGTGGTGTAGATATTCCACTGTCTACTTGAGAGTCCTGGAAGAAAACCATGGTGTTTTTCCAGGTGTTATTTGGTACAAAGTCATCCTACAAGTCCACCCAGCTTTAAATGGGTACCTGACTTAAAGTTGGGGAAGTAAAGGCGGCTGGGCGTTGTGCTAACTACACAATCCCTTCATATGCCTAGGTTATAGAAACAGATGAATTCTACACTTCATCTTTATGTTTAGTAACAAACTTAAGGTTAAGTCTTGCAAATGTTTTATAGAAATACTCAACACGTCCATCATGTTGAGTGTGTTAAGCCTAAATGTTATTTAAAAAAATAATTATCGAACTAAATAAGGGAGGATGAGTAATGGATTCTTCATCTTAAGAGGCATGTAAAACGCCTGAAAATATTTTTTTTTATGTAGTTCCAACAGTGTGCTTAAAATCAGCCGCATTAGCCACATACAGGCCCGTAGCGTGTGGGAGCCAGGGGGGTCGCCCCCCCCCCCTGCGTTTTGTCTGGCCTCCCTCTGCTTAAATGTATTACCTGCCCCCCCCCTGCTGTAGAATGCCTGGCCCCTGCTGTAGAATTTTCACGCTACGGGGCTGGCCACCTACCCATCCCGCCGCGACTCGTTTAAGAGGTAAGGGCAGCAGACGGCAATAGGACATCAGACAGCACTAGCCATTTACGTTATGATGTTTGCCTTAAACACACACACACACACACGAGCCCGATGAGGCAGGCCTCACAAAAAAGCTATTCCCCTCCCCTCCCCACAAACGCCTACTATTATTCATGTTCTCCGCCTTCATGCCCAGGCGACGCCAATGGCCAATTATTATTTTATTTATTTTTTTTATTAATTTTGTATTAATTAGGAAGAAGCCGCTCTTATGGCCTATAAATGGGCAAACTCAGGTGTGCCTATATTAGGCAAACAAGATGAACATCTTAGACCTATAACTGTCTAAGCTCCCCCCCTCCCCTAACTACTAGAAATAAACTCCTATCAAAATCCATGTTTTATGAGTCATATACTTTTTGCCTCTGGACCCACAATATGCCAGAAAGTCTTCGAATAGAGCCACCCACCCAAGCCTAGGAACGGCCCTGCTTGGACTTTATAATAAAAAAAATATCCCCGGCACTGAGACTTGTCATCCCCGGCTCTGCTTTAGCTAATATATCCCAGCCGGGGATGAAATCATAGACATTTATACCCGGATTTGCAGAATGATTTTTCATCCCCGGCACTGGTTTTTTTCTTAAATCGAGCACTGGTCCAGGCCAAAACGCCCCGTTGGCGCCCTATTTCTTAATATATCTGTTCCTCTGCTGAAGTACTACTAGACCCCTCAGCCGCCGTCTTAAGCAACCGTAGGACGCCGTAAGCCGCCACAAAAATTGTTAAGCCCCGCTACCATTAACATTCCTAGGCCGTGGGAGATTCGGAATTACTAATTCATGTCATATTAAAGCGATTATGAAAATCGCATCCAAAGGTTTTCATGCGCTATCGTCAGTCGGGCTGCAGGGATGAAACGATTTTTTTGCGAGAATTATAACACTTGAAATGTAACTCATTTTTTTTTTTCCATTTTTTTTTAAATTGGTTCTTATTTTAATTAAAATTTTTAGTATTTTTTATTATTTTTAAATAAATCTTTATATTCACTTATTATATACTATTAATTATAAAGTATTATTTATTTATTTCAAAATCTTTTTTTGTATGACTAGTAAAAGTATAGTACATAAATATTTTGACAGTTACCTCCCTTATAAAAAAATATCGGTGATACCTTGTGTGATCGTTGGGATCCGGCTTTCAACAGGGGTGCTAGGCATTTTCCCAAGCCACGGCTTAAGCCGGCTAGCCAGCCATAACAATTCTAAGCCAGCCATAATCAGTTCTACGGCGCGGCTGAGGGGTCTAAGTACTACTGGGGGGGGGGGGGAGAGAACATGTCGCCCTTTGATTTAAAATCTGATAAAGTTTACTTTCCTTCAGTTATTAAAACCGGTTTGTTTGTTGTTGTTTTTTTTGTAAATGTGCAAGTGAACTAATGAAAACATGTAAGAACACCAACACTTTCAACTCTCGTTACACAAATGTGCAATTTTTTTTTATTTTTTTAAAAGAGTAAAACAATTTCAAATTATGCATTCAGAATATCATTCACTTTTATTTTCGTAGCTACTGTAGCTGTTTCTACAAGCAGAAATTTAAAATCCGTCCACACCTAAACAGACTTACCTGACTACCCGGCCGATACACTGTTGGATGTGTGTTGCACAAGCTGAGCTGTTTTATCGATAGCGTCGATGACACAGCACAGCATCAGCTCTCGAGTCTCGTCCGGGATCACCAGAGGCGACGCCCACCTACGGGGAAAACCCGTTTGAGCGAAGACGGTAATAGTAAAATAGAATTGTGAACACGGCTCTCTCATGGCAGGTATGTTTCTCTCTCCCACCTCCCTCCCCCCTCTAGACAGTTTAGTTATCGGTAAATATTTGTATTTCATCGATAGTTATAATTAATTTCGTACTTTTTTTGTTTGTTTAAAACTATGTGACATTTTATTAACAGCAATCTGCGTTTCCAGTTAAGAAAGTCTTTGCACTACAATTCCGGCAGTAAATTTATTTCACTTGATAAAGTTTGCACTAATAAACCCTTGCATACAACGATTGCGCAACATACTTAAAAGTTGTAATCGTATTGATAACTGTCATGTTTTTGTTGGAAAGTATGCTTTTTTTGTCACCTTTTTGACATCAAATCAAACAACAACAAAAAATACTGAAAAAAACAAACACGGGATTTGATGACATACTTAACACCGAAGAACAAACACCATGAGCATGGCATGGTGTTTTCAATCCCAGACAATCCCAGTACTTGATTCGGTCCTTCCCTCTTACTTGATTCACGGCTGATTGGGAAACATCGCTGCTGTAAGGATTATCACCCAGTCCCCCCCCCCTTTTTTTTTTACTTGATCCCCACTTGAATGTGTTGTATCGATGATGTGAGTGAGCATTATCAGCCAGTTACTTAAGTTGCGTTAGTGGTCACTTCTACGGTGTGGTAGAAAACTAACAGCTTTAAAAAAAGAAAAAGAAAGAAAAACCCCACCAAACTGTCCTGTGTAGCAACTCAAAGAATATTTCATTTGTAAGTGGTAAACTATGGATGGTGGCTGAGTGACGTGAAAGCAGAACCGGTCGTATAGTGCTCTTCAACAGCATTATGGCCACCTTGGGGCAAACCAATGCATTGGCATCCATTTGACCTGGCAAATATGTGGGTATATTTCAGGGTTCTGGACAATTTTACAAGTATGGGTTCTCTTAGGCTTAGCATCATATTTAACAGGAGCCTATCGGTTCTGTGCTGTCTTTCCATAACAACTGATCTGGAATTGTTTTACTTATTACGTTACGCCTTTGGGGCGGGTGATGGTGCCAAAGATCTGGAATAATAGAGAATGGTAACAAAATAAATCGTTATGCGGCAAGGGATGTAATAATTGGATGACCTGTCTGTCTGTAAGCATGCGATTTGTGTGTTCGAACTCCATATCTTTTTATGTGTTTGTCTCCCTGGGACGACAGTTATTTGGATAACTGGGGTGAACAAGTAGGTCAATAAAACAAATCAAAAACAGGTCCATTCCAACAAAAAAACTATCAAAACAGCCATCACAGGTGTGAATGTTCTTCAATGCGCGATTAATGCTATGTATATATAACTGTACGTGTGTGTGTATGTATATATCTGTTTGTGTAAAGGTCTCACTGAACCCTAGTATCCATGTACCAGATTGTAACTACACTATGCTACTAAGTGTATTTTTGTTACCAACATTTCGGGCTAAAACTTTAAGTTGATTAAAGAATGGCAAGAATTTAAAAAAAAAAATGAGTCAGTGATGTTGATATACATGTACAAGTACTCTCTATATAAATACTTATGTGTGATGAAGTTGAATATAATGCATCCAGCAAATATTTATCTATTAAAAACAGCCTCAAATCCACAAATGTCACAGTCACACAAAAAACACAAAAAGTAAATGTAAAAAAAAAAAAAAGAAAATAGAAACACAAACAAAGCAATGTTCAATTTGCTGACATTTTATGTTATTATTACACAGGCACGTAATTAACATTAAAAAGTTACTTCAGGTACAAATAAAGGTTTTAGAATCAAAAACTACATGATAACTTGATCTAAAACACTATATAAAATTAACTTTCTTTCTTTTAGTGGTTAAAAAAACAAAAGTTTACCTATTGTAATGCTATTTTACAGGGTAGTTTTAATGCATGGGCCAGCTCCGTGTTTGGCCTGCTGGCCTGCGGTCTGTTAAGTATGAGTATATATATATATATGTATATATATATATATATATATATATATATATATATATATATATAAATATATATAAAATTGAAAACGGAGTGGCTACGGTTCTGTCCCTGACAGAACCCATATTTTTTATTTCGGGTACCAGCCATAGATATTGCTCCACACCCTAACCCTAATCCTGAAAAAAAAAATTCTGAAAAAAAAATGTATATATGCCATGTTCCTTATACCCTAATATAATGGTTATGGCTGGTGCCGGAGCCACTGCGAATTGAAAATTGTTTTCTTTTGCTTGGTCAAATGGATCCCAATACATTGGTCTGCCAAAGTGCCCATAATGCTGTTTAAGAGCCCTTGTAGTATATATATATTTATATATATGACAAATAGATATTCTGACCACTTAAAATAAAAATTTATACTCTTAAATAAAAAAAAAAAATATTCACTAGATTGAAAATTTCACAAATAACAATACTCTCAATTTTTTTAAGAATTATTAAAAAGTTAATGATCGACTAAAAATAACCACAAGCCTGAAATAAAATTATTACAACAGTGAATAAATAAAATTTTATACTGCATCAAACTGCATCATACTGCATCACAATGCATCATACAGCATCAAACTGCATCATACAGCATCAAACTGCATCATACAGCATCAAACTGCATCCAACCAGTTTAATAAAAAAAGAACCAACCCAGAGATTAAAATGTAGGAGATAAAAAAAAAATGGTACAAAATTTTTGAAAGAAATCAATCATAAAATGGAAGGGATGACGTTCTCTACGAAGATCGATCTTATCGAATTTTCTTAAAGCGTCCAATCATCACAGACCATATAAGCATCTGCTATCTCAAAAACTCAATTTATGGACATGAAATAGGGGGTAGATGCTTCTTTTTTAAACACAAATCTTTCTATGCCAACAATACTGTCTATGAATTACAATAACCTCTCAAACATGAAAGCATGTACAAAAGTAGCACCATTCGAGCGTGTGAATCTATAATGTTTGATTATTCAAAGTAGCGCCCGCTACTGTCATGTGATTGATATAAAATAAATTGCATCTTCTTTTTTTTTTTTTTTTTTTTTTGAGAAGCCTAAAAATAAGAAATAATAATTTTACTCTGAAACAAAATTACACTGATAAAAAAAAATTTGGAAAAAAAAATGGTAAAAGGATAACAATCATTGTTAAATTAGAGATAAACAACTGCTATAGCAAAACAAATCACCAAATTACAACAAATAAATGTAAACAATGAGTAATATTTTATCGGAAGCGACATGTTTCAATGATCAACAAATGCCAACTTAATGGTCAATCTATTACAAAGTCCAATTGTAAGGTCATCAAATAATCCTAATATTATATAAACCAAGCATAAGGTTTTATTTAATAAAAAAAAAATTATTTTTTAAAAACCTATTCCATTTAATTCATTCGCACTTATCATAAACGGTCTATTTTAGATATATATATATATGTACATTTCAAATTAAATGCCTTCAGTGATTACAATTTATTTCAAGTCAAAAGTAGTGTGTTTCTAATGTGCCCGATGAATAACAAAAGTCTTCAATGAATTTTCATTGAATTGGTGTTATGATTTATATCTAGATGCAGACATAATACTCTCTAGTTTTAAATTTTTACAATTCACCACTTATTTATAAACAACATTGATGAACAAATGAGTCCAGGCCGGATGGAGACATGTTTGCCGTCAGCCAACAGCACAGCATCTTAGTGCAAATAACAAGGACTTCAGCACCCACCAGGGCAATAAAGTCCAAGCAATTTATAAATGGGACTGTAAATTTGGTTCCCTAATGAAAAAAATCTGCACAACTCATCATAAAGAGCACCCACGAACCATCCCCTATCCAGAAGGAGCCAACAACAAAGATCAGACAAGACCAGTAATCCAATAAACATCAGGTTCTTTCATGCCAACTTAAACACATTTTCTCCTCAATAACTAGCTCTGTCGTCAACCCTTTACAATGAGAAAAAACACCCCTCTTATTCCTGAGGAGGAAAGAGCAATGTTAAGTCTTAGAGTTTGAAGAAACACAGAGAAAAGAGGATATCTAATAATATAAAAATAAGTAGATGAGAATTTAAAGCAAAATTAAAGACATGGAGCAGCAACAGTACATGAAAGCACAGCAGAAAATGTTAAACTGTGTTGAGAAAAAAAAACAAAAATTACTTTTCACATTTTTTTCTTTAAAAAAAGTTGTTTTTTTTATCAATAATTAAACTTTAAAAATCGTCAGCTGAGAATTATAGGGCTCTATGTCCACAAAAAGTGATTTTGAGTAAAATGAAATTTAAAGTTCACGTTTGTGTACATTGAACATATTGAACCGAAAACAACTGTTATGTTGTGAACTCAAATTTAACACAATATATATCAAAAATAAAGGAGATGGAGCCCACAACGACAAACTATAATACTGTAGCTTCAGATGAAAAATTTTCATTTTGGACATAGAGCTTCATAATTCTCAGCTGACGAAATTTCATATTTTGATTGTAAATCAAACTACAAACAAGGCTGCCCTAGTTATGCAAATTTTCCTCATCATAAAAATAATTAAATAAATAAATTTACATTAGATAGATATTTTCTCAACCACCCATGCAAATATTTTTGTGACAGATAAAAAAAAAGAGTTCACAGATAGATTAATTTTTTATTTCAGTTTTAAATCAGATTTAACTTTTGAGTGCGCTTTCTGGAGGTTAAAAATAATCGTATCTCAGTTGTCAAATTGAGGGGGTCCAGTCATTCACTTCTACTGCATCCACTACTTTGTCTTTGCAGTTTCTTCTTTTGTAGGCTGTTCTGAGTGATCTTCATAGCTGAGAGAAATAAAAAAAAAAAAAATTGAATGTTTAGGTGCTGTTTAAGGGTTGTTTTTTTTTTTAAATAATGACGGAACATCAGAACATCAAACATGATTGCATCTAGGTTTTGTTTAAACTAGTAGGTTTTTTTCTTTTATAAAAATTCAAAATGTTCATTTTCTCTAAATATTCTCACAATTCTTCTTACAACAGTAAAAGGTAAAATTTAAAAAAAAAATGGTGCAGTATATTGTTGTTTTTTAATGAAAAAAAAAATGTTTTAATTGCAGCGAGAAAAGCTGATTATACATGTATTTAAAAATAAACACAAAATTTAAATGCAAGACATTTTTTTTTAATGCAAGCGCACACTCTTTCAACTCACCTAAACATGGTTTTGATGTCACCTTTGATTAATGCCACAGCAGTAGGAATGCCAAGACATGCTGGCACCAGGTACAACAGTGCAGGCTAGAAAAGATAACAATTAATGACATTTTAAAACTTTATATATTTAAACAAACTGAAAACACACATCCATAAAATATTTAATTGAAAAATGCTGATTACCAAACTACAAATATTTGTACAGAAAAAGTGATCAATGAACTCACCTGAGCATGTTTGAAAAAATGCATTACAAAGATCGTAGTTCCTAAACCTAAGCAGTAAGCAACAAAGCCTGCATAAAAATAGAGATTGCTATTCCTTTTCAAACTGGAAAAAAATATTACAAAAAAAAAAAATGAATTAATATATCATTTCTTTTTGCTGTTATGTGCAAGTATATTATAAGATAATACTAGATGGTTAAAAACTGTAAAAAAAATTTAAAAAATGAAAAAGTGATTCAAATTTTGGTCAGAAAAATCAACAAATTTTAATTTGGACTAGTTTCACATGCAGCAAAGTACTTTTGGAATACTGAAATATTTTTAGTCAAAACGAATGGTTTAATTACCGACTACTGCTGGATAACTTAGAGAATATAAAAGATCTAATGATTTTAAATGCAACAAAAATTCACCCAGATATCCAGTGTGACATAAACTGAAAGTCCCTCACCTTACATCGTAGCGCAGCAAAAGTGCAATGAATATTCCAGGTATAACAATATCACCAAGGCCCAGCATGGCAAAGTTGCTAGCACCTAGACCACGCTCCAGCAAATCTTGGGGAAACACCACTGAAATAGTTTTGTTTTTTTAATCTTAGAACAATGACACCAGTTCAATGCTAGAAGTTTAAATGTTTTTTTTTTTATTTTCTGCTTTTAAAAAATCGTCAAAATAAATAACTGTTAGTTTTTTCAAAATTATTAATTAGTTTAACAGTGCATTAAATATTGGATTACAGCTCTAACAATGAAAACTTTCATATTAATAAGAAATATTTACATTTAATTGGTGCCTCGAATGATTTGGCGACAGTCACCATGACATTGGTTCCAAACACCTGAAAAGAAACAAAAATGAAATCAAATAATTAATATAATCTACAGAGTTGTAAAATAAAGAAAAAATGAATTAAATTATGCACATCACAAACAATATCTCATATTAGTCGCTATCCATTTACCAGCATGTATTGACCGTTTGTTATATCTACATTAACAACTTTTGTAGGTTAATCTTTAATATTTCACAGTAATTGTTTATGATGTTTTACACTAATAATGACTGATCATTTAGCAATCTTTTAGATTAATTATAATCACCAATTTACAATCTTTCACAACTTTCTTTGCTTAAATCATTATGTAAAAGATTTTTACCCAGAAGATGTCATAAATAAAGAGTCCACCAAGCAGAATACATCCCGTGCTGACCCTGTTCAAAGACAGCAACTCCACACCATTGATGGAGAAAGCCAAACCAAAGAGGTTATTGGCTATCCAGTGCTGAAATTTATCGCAAAGATGAAATGTTAAAACATAAGCAAAATAAATTATAAACAATTAAATAATATTTAATATTAAGAAATCGTGAAATTAAAATAAAAAAAAAGAGATTTAAAGATATACATAGTACTGTTATCTTACGAAGTCACAGAAAACTATATTTCAGTTTTATAATTGTATAACTATGGCATAACAACTTTCAAATTTGCGCTCCATTTATACAACCATGTCTATTAAATCATAACTTTCATTTAAATAAAAAAATGATGCTATAAAACTAATTACTACAGGGCACATTTCATTTGACAAACTACCTTTTTCCACAGGTACCAAAGGCCGAAGAGCGAGCATACTGCCAAGCTGACCAAATCTTTTCGGTCAAACTCATAATTCATCAGATCTGAAATGGAAGGAATAGTAATATACATACAAACACATATATATATCATAGCCAGACTTGGTTTATAACACTCGTCTTCCAAAATACTTCTCCATGAAATGTGACGATAACATATTTATTTAAACTCAGATGTTTAGACTATTT
This sequence comes from Bulinus truncatus, assembly GCA_021962125.1. Lineage (NCBI taxonomy): Eukaryota > Metazoa > Mollusca > Gastropoda > Planorbidae > Bulinus > Bulinus truncatus. Next base: position 3,922,916 of record JAGDYQ010000015.1, on the reverse strand, counting down.
CTTGCTGATGCAGGAGAGGATATGCCTAAATTTTCTTACAAGTTTATCTTTATTAATATGATAAATAAATCAATGCATTGTTGAGACCAATTTACTTTATCTATTCATGAAAAAAATGCCAACGATTCAGTGAATAATTACCTTCTTTTTTGTCCCCTTTTCCTTCTGTTAATATCAAATGATAGTCTTTGTTGGGGAATGAAGATGGTATAAGCTTGCTGAATATTGGCCTGAAAGAATAAAAAAAGGATTTAAGTCAGGGGGTAAAATAGGTTTAGTATCAAACAGGCAGGCCTGAGGAGAGAAGGTTGGTGCTTGATCAATGCCATGGGGGCCCACGATGCTTAAGGGGGCCTATTAATGCTTTTGAATTTTTGTAAACTTCATTAAATTTACAAATATTTTTTTTTTACTATTTCTTTGTTTGTCACAATTACAATTCAATGCCTATATTTCAATGAGATGGGGGGGTGTGCTAAAGTAATCAAAACAACAAAAGGGGTGTAACAATTTGCCATTGTTATTAAGGGGAGTTAGCAAAAAAACACTGACTTCCTATTAGATATTAAATTTTAAAAAAATACAATTTAGACACCAAAGAGAATTCATGTGTTTTGTTTTATTCAAGTCTGAAGCACGGAAACACAAAGAAAAACGAGATGAAATTATTAATCAAAGGAATGCAAACACTCTTCATATTGGGTCTCAGATGCAATGCATGAGAAACTGTTATAATAAATCAATAATTTAGATTTTTAGAACAAGGTGAGCAGGTAAAGAACTAAATTAAATGGCAAAATAAAATGAGGCAAAGTTGGATTCTCAGTAAAACTGCAGATTTATCTTAGACCAATTCTAATGTGATTCTTGCACAACAAGGTAGCTACAATTATGTAGTTGTGGGAGGTGATGGACATAAGAGAATAGCAGATTTGAAGAAACATGAGAATGCTAATGTTAGGGAGTATGTCTATGGAATCTGGCCACCGCCAAGAGAAAAGTACTATTGGAATTTATATTGGATATCTAGAAACAGCGATTCCTTCTAAACCGTATATAAAAAACTATGTAATGTGGTGCAAGCTAAAGAGTTAAAAGAGGAATGACTTTAAATTCACTGTCAGCAGATTCAAATGTTCTGAGCTTGTGAAACAATACATTTTGCAGGTTAAGAAGACTGATAAGTATTATGCAGTGATTGCTGATTCTACACCAGACTGCATGTAAGGGGCGAGGCATAACATTATTAAGATATACATATACAAATTATATTTATGTGTGGAATTGTGTTCATTTTAAAGTATAAACAATTTAAACCGGTAAAACAAAATTATAACTTATACATTTGTCATTGTTTCTAAAAAAAAATAACTTACACATAATTAATTTCTGAAATGTTAGTCAACAATATTTTTGTAAAAAAAAAAAAAAATGACTTACCCTGCAATATGAGTGAGGGCAAGAACACCAAGAATGAAAAAATAAGCTGTTAGGAGCAAATTGATGTATTCTTTAGAAAATATCTGATGAAAAGAATCAAATCTATTCAGCATTCGACTACGAGATAATAACTCAAACATTTCATGGAAATCTGAAAACACCAGTTCATGGGAGGCCAAATGTGATTTTAAGGAGTTGTGCAATAACTCGGTGGGGGGTGGGGGGGTAGGGGTTGGTGGTTACGTGTTAAATTTCAAACTGAATTTTCAGGTACTCATTATTTGTTTTGTAATTTGATATCAATGTATTGTTCATTTCAAATATCCAAATATGGAACATGGCTTCCATATGGTAGCTGGCCATCCCTGCACTAGTGTGATCTTTGAGTGCTATTAAAATGAATTTAAAAAATATAAACTGAGCAATTTAATATAGCAATTTTTAAACAAAAATGTAACAACATGTTTAGTTTCATAGTGTAAAAAAAAAAAATACTTAAAAAAATGTAATGTAAAAAATAGTATATCTTAACATAAGTACATTTAAAAAAACCTGATCACTTTTTTAACTTTAAAAACTTTGTAATTTTCATATATAACAATTATTCTTGAGAAGTTATAGCTTTTAGGGGGTTGTTCTATATCTACAAATATATAACTCACATTAAACATAATCATGATCGAGTAATAAATTGAAATCTGATAGAATGGACATCATAAGTTAATTTTTTTACAATTTTTTTATAGAAAAATAAAAAGTTTTAAAATGTGCACACTAATTTATCTACTATCTACAAAGCAAACTCTTTATCAATATTAAATTTGAGCTGACTAAAAATGGTTATCCTATTAATTAAAAAATTTTTTTAATAGGTTTATTGCAATATTCTAACTAGTACAAAAACCGTTAGATCATACAAATAGTTATAATAATGATTTTTTTTTAACTTTGAGCGCCAATATGGAATCTTATATTTAGTTTTTTCATCTTACAGTTTATAAATGAATGACAGATTCTAGTATACGTTGTTTAATGACATACTATGAACAAATTATTTTAATATTATACTTTTGTCATTACAAAAATATAAGAGATACAAACTGGAGCACACACTTTTATTTAGTCAGTATAATTTCCATATATATTTGCACGATTTAATGAACATTTTCTTTTTAATACATATGTTTTTTTTTAAGTTTTATTTTTATTTGTTTAAAATTTTTTATTGGCAGTTAAAGTAAGTCACTTGTTTTTGTTTTTTAACGTGCTGAGTACCAAAGTATGAAAATGAAAGACTAAAAAAAAAAGTCATTTATTTATTTCATTTATATTTTGTATTTGTTGTTAAAGTTTATATAAGATGTCAATATCTTAATCAAGGCTCCGCACTAACTTCACTTTCAATACTAAGAAACCGAAAAATTAGCAGTTAATATTTTGTCTGATTTACTCAACTACACCACTTCACTTCTAATGTAATTACACTCTTATTTATCTTGTCAAGTCTATTTAAGGGGGCTCCACAATCCTGAAAAAAAATTATTGTTACTTCAAAAAAAGATTTTATAATCCAAAACTTTTTAATTTCAATTAAAAAATATTAATAATGAAAATTAATACTATTACCTGAAAAACAATGTAAATTCCAAAAAGTGCACAGCTCGCAATAATGGGAAACATGGCTGCATCTTTGTGGGACATTGTTTCTGGTTTTTCTCCAGAATCCTGCAAAATCATTCACATGAAAAATCAACTTTATAAATATGTTGGCAACATGACATCTTAGTACAAAAATGAAACAGCATGGGGTAAAAGTGTTCAACTCAAACAAATAATTTTTCAGGATAACTGATTATTGAAATATATATATATGCATATATATATATATATGTATAATAGCTTTACCCTGCAAAGCCTTTGCATCATATATAATAATACTCATTTCCAGTGTGCGTTAAATCGAAAGTAAAGAATTAATACATGTACAACAGTATTCCAGTTTAAAATACAACCATGAAAAAAATCGGATCTGCCCGAAACCAAAAAAATAACCCAGCCTACCGATCAAGCATAAGGGGATATAACTCTATGCAAAGGATTTGCAGGCTACAGCTAGTATATATAGACTATTGTTCAGCTTTGATACATATTTTAAAAATAATTATGTTTTTTTTTATGTTATGAACGAAATAAAAAGACTAATTAGTTGTTATTTCTTTTCTTTACAACATCCTAAAGGATAAATTATTAAATTATTTCAATAAAAAAAAAATTCAACAAGATCTAATTAGTAGTTGTTACTTTTCATTAAAACAACCAAACGGATAAATTATAAAAAAAATTAGATAAAAAAAACATAATGTCCATGAGAGGAATCGAACCTGGATAGCCAGCATAAAAAACAGCCACCACATCATATAATTGGAGAACAATTTTATTGTATTATATTTAAGATTGCTCGATTATTTTGTGCTTCCATTTGATATCGGCCCATATAATCTTATTTTGTCATTTAAAATAAATCAAAGCATCATTTATTTTAAAAAATGAAATATTATAATAGCTGAGAACTTAATTGTATAGAAATTAGCAGAATTTCTTTTTTTTTTTATATTACATCGACTTTTAAAAAAAAACTTTATTTACGAAATTAGTTAAGACGAACGCGCTCACTTCTCTCGTCTGAGAATTTTCGATTATTACGATTGTTTTCGTTTGACGATTTTAAACTGGAATACAGTTGTATTAATTCTTTACTTTCGATTTAATGCAGAATCCACACCATTATTTATACAGATATTAAAAATAAAAAGTACTTATTTGGTTTTTTTATTGAAGTAGAGTGATGATTTTCAAACTTTTCAGATTCCCAACCCACTAAAACATTTTTTGGCTTTAGCAAATGAAGTAACTGTTAGGTACTTCAGTTTAAATGTTGTGCCCAGAATGAAATGAATTACATTTTTCGGAAATGTTCTTTGAAAAGCAAAATGGTGGCTTTCTAAAGTTACATTATAGTAACAAAATAAGTATGTTTTTAAAGAAAATTTTTTTTAAAATATAGTAGAAAAGTGATTTTTGCATTCTGTGGTGTATTTTTTAATATCCTGGGATGTGTTTCAAAAAGTTGAAGAAAAAAAGGGAGTTTATTTACAAATTGTCTTGGTTTATAGATCTTTCTTTTAAATTCTTCATTCATATATTCATATAAGTAGGTCAAATTTAAAGCTTTTTTGACATGTAGTAGGTACTTTGATAAAATTTTCAAAATTAATATAATATATCAAATCATACATAGATCAATAGAGCTCTAAAAATGCTTTAAAATGATACCTTGTTTAAGTATGTATGTCTTTTGGTTATTGAGATATTAATTTTTTTGTGTCGAAAAACAGGGCTTTTTTTACTATAGAAAAACTCAAGAAAATTGTGGCCTGAATTTTGAGATTGGGCAACTAAAACTGACATAACTTTTGAACCGTTTAAAATAGCATCCTCAAATTTTCACCACTGATAAATCATCCTATTTACTTTTTAAAAAAGGTCAATTAAATATATTTCAATGATATTAGTTTATGCACTTTAAAAAAAACAAATACAAGTGCTATATAATTTTAGAAATGAAAAATACTTGGGAGCAGCAAAAACTAAATAAAAATGTTACAAGCCTCCAATTTTCACCAAGCATAAGTGGCTGCATGCATTTCATTTTTGCAATGAAAAACAACTCAAATAATATTGATGTAAAATTTAATATAAAATAATTAGCAAAGAAAACACTATTATAATGCAATATGATGAAAATACTAAATTTACAAAGAGACATAGATTAAAAGATTTCAAAATGCATGATTAAGTGCAAAAATTATTTATTTCATTGTTGAATAATAAATCACATTTTAAGAAATAATTAAGATTACTGTATGCATTATTACAAACCATAAATAGTCAATTTAAATAATGTATGTAATATACATATAAAGTGAAATTTTTCACCAAAAATAAATCATATATTTTAAATAAAAATGTTTTCATTGTTAAAACATTGTGAATAAACAACTTCACACATGTAATTAAAAATTTCGCTCATTCACTTATCTTTTCTTAAGTTAATTTTACATCTTTTAAGCTATTCTGATTTTTCACCTTGGAGATGCTTTCTCTCTCTAGCGATTGTTCTTAATGCAGTACCTTTTTGAATTGAAACTTGATAATGGCATCGCCATCTTGATCTCATGTGAGCTTTTTGTTTAGACACTGTTTTATTTACTTTGTATTTTGCCTTTCCATCCAGAAAAAAATGCTGGCATCGGGAGCTTTGCGCTTGAGAGTAAATAATCCACAATGTACATTCAACCCAAATGTTGTGGGCAGGAGCACTGGCTGCTTCGACCTTTATTTCCTCTGTTGGATATGCAAGATTGCCAACGAGATAGTGAGACATTTGTCTATTTAACACATTTGATATGGCAGTAGCCACTGGATTTATAACTGAATTGGACAGGACAATGTGTTTTGTCAACTATCATTAAGAGAATGTCCAAAAGCATTAAGTGTGGTACTGATAAAATATTCTGGCTCAACAGCATTGACAGTTAGAACAAATCCTAGCACCTGAATTTGAGCCATCAAGCTGTCATTCTTTAGGTCTTCCAGTATTACACTTCTCAGAGTAATAGTGTTGTTGCAATACTTTTCGAGGCACTGAATGAGCCACTCACTGTTTGTGTCTGTATACCACTCCATATGAGTGAAACAATATATGAATCCTGTAGCCATCATACCTAGGGAAAGTGCTACATGAAAGTCCATTTTTCTTTTAAGAAGGACTTGAAGCCCAATGGTCAACCTCAGCTTTGTATCTGAAAATTTAAATAAATTATACCCTGAATAGCATAAACGTATGTACAAATTTTTCGCAATTTACATTTGAGTGGCTAAATAGTAAAATACTTACGTCAACTTTAAATAGGAGTAAAGAAGATTAGCTGCTTGACAATCTGATCCATTATGTCTTGCTGATGATTGAGTTTGTTTTGAATTTCTTTCTCATTTTACTGGCTATTCCATCCAGTAGATGAAAATGTAGCTCAAGTAGCGCAGTTCCAATGTTAAAGTATTAATATTTAATATAGTAATTTTCCTGAAAATAAAAAAAAGAAGTTAATGTTTAAGAAAGTTTATTCAGTAAATATTTAACCTTAGTAAATAATCACTTCTGTTATAAATCTTCAATGAATAGTATACAAATTACACTGTAGCTATATTATATTTATATACTAGACTTGTAGTATCTTTATATAAACACACAATATATTTCTACTGGATACTTCTTTAGATAAAATATTAATGTTTTTATATTCAGAGCATATACAAGTATTAAAAAAAATTAACTTTGTTAACGGATGGCAGTTAAAAAATATTGATTTTGAAGGATTACTATGAATGGATTTAATGTTAAGATTAACACTGCCAGCGGCTGCCGTTATCAATAATAGGTAACTTATATCGGCAAATAAGCCACCCGTCTAGAAAACAGTTTTTTCATTAAGTGAGCACTTAACATAAAAATGATTAAATAAGATATTTTGAATATATTAACAGTTGATCGATCAATAAAAACTTTGGGTCGCGACCTAATTAAAATATAAAAGCAAAGTTTATCTTACCTTGTTTTGAAATGTTGAATCCTCAAAACAAAGATGGTGTAGTAAACAACAAAATTCACACAGAGTAACTTAAAGATACGTTCTTTTAAAATTATGGCAAAATCAACATAAATTAATGAGAAAATGTAAGCATTTCAACAAAATACTAAACCACTGCTTTTAACAGTTACCAAACATGGCTTATATACCATACGGCAAAAGTCAAGGCTATTTCCGGGCCGTTTGGCTGTGGATATCATGGTACCTACATGTAGCACTTTGTAACATAATATGGTACACTTTCTGTGTGAAAATAGCAACAAAAATTAGTCTTCATTGAAGATAAATACACACATATGGTGACAAGCACATGATAGGCCACCCAGTACTTCTTAAAGTATTGATTGAAAATTATTCTTTTTTTTTTTTTGCAGAAGACTTGACATACTCATAGCTTACAAGTTACACTGTCGCTGCTTTAGAAGCATCATGAGGGAAAAAAACTGGCATCAGGCAATTTTTGTTTATACTGGAATCTAGTTTTTACCCTATGGCTATGCATATGGTGACTTTAATGATACAACACAAGCTTTTCTTGATAGCATATGCTAGTATTTTACAAGTTACCAGCACTACTGGCCTTACTTAGAATACTGAGAGTAAACTGATTCATTGTAATTTTAAACTATTTTCATTGTATCATTATATAATAATAAATGTAGCTTTATCTAGTTAATACCGGCCATTGATCGTGAGAATACATAAGGAAGAATTGTTTTAGCTATCACTGTTAAATAACAAATGGCTTGGAATGTTCAGTATGGTGCTAAAAAATCAACAAGTTGACGGGACAATCAGTTACCTTTTGTTCCTTATGGAATGTTACTGAACGAAAAGAGCCAATAAAAATTGGGATTACTGCCATCAAAAACAAACTACTATATGCAATGGCCATTCCCTCGGGAGTAGCGGGAATCTTAGTTCCATTAAGAGCTGTAGCATTTTCGGTATCTACCGGTGTAACTTGCTCAGGTATTGAGTCTGCCATGTTAAAAATTAATGTTGTCGTAGCAGGAAGCTGTCATCATTAGTTGGAAGCGGTGTCGTGTTTTATTTTTTCTTTAATATATTTGTTATCACAGTGTCGTGATGGCTATTCTTCTAAAATAATACCAATTTAAGTGATTACATAAACGCAAAAAACATAATATTTTACTGCCCTCTTTCAAAGATTTCACATTATATTATTATTTTTTTAAAATACTCGATAGTGACGATAGTGTTCGATAGTGATACCAATAGGCGATAGCAGAGCCCATGCCATCACGGGCATAATTAATCTTGTTTCTAAATTTCTTCCTTTTATTTTCATTATATTTAAGTGTAGTTCTCCATTCTAACAAGAAAATCTGCATATTATAATTGCAACGCATCAGGTGAAAACTTAGAGAAGAAATATATTTTAAGAAAATTCTCATTTACACCGCAGCGTTAATCGTCTGTGTTGCCAGATTGGCTGCTTTCTAGCCCCTTTGATGGTGGGTTTTTTTTTCTGGGAAAGGGGGATGGGGGGGGGGCTGTGCGGAGAGTTTTATATAAGAAAAAATTGGAACGCAATGATAAAGAAGTATATTTTATAATAAAATGTGATTTTTAGGGATGGGTACGGGAGTTTTAGAGGAATTTTGGCTTCCCTTACTGTGTTTAGCATAGTCAATTCAGAGCTGTCTTCTCTGTTGTTTCCGTCAGCGTTTACTAGAGAGAAAACTCATCTATCTAACATGATTCAAATACTTAAATAGGCATATATCATTATATTCTTTTAAAATTGTGATTTATGTCAGATGTATGTCTTTTATTTAGCGTTCTCTCTAAAACAACGCTAATTATTATAATTAACATATTGAGCTACTTAGAATGCGAAACGGTCAGGTTGAACTGTTCAAAGGGAGACTATTAAGAATTACAATAAGTGGGCATAGTTCAATATTATTATCATTAAATTAACGCATGCCTTAAATTAATATATCTGTCATTGTTGTCTTGATAACTTGTCACTTTATCACACTGCCATGTAATTACTTCAGTAATTATTATGTTTTGTTTGATTAGGGCTAACTCTAACATAGGACTTAAGTGACGTACTCCCTTTTGCTTTAAATTAATATACTATTAAACTTACGTTTAAAGTCAAAGTATCTGGTCAGGTGGGCCATGTTTTTAGTATGAGAGGGTGTTGGAGGTTTGTGATGATAAAAATAACAAGCTGAAAGTTTTGCTTTATTTTTGTTGAAACTTAACATTCAAACATAATTGGGTTTGTTTTATTTAAAATCTTCTCATTGCATGATAAATGTAACTTTACTTACCTTTCATTCTCATTGGACTCATTGTAGTTGTTATGTGGTACTTAAAAGTTAAATGATGAAACACATGTTTATGACATTGTTACTAATGATTTTAGCTGATAAATGCTAACTAGTATCTAATTACATTAGTCAACATCTTAATTAATCTTTTTTTTTTTTCAGAAAACATAATGTCTTGTGGTGGTGGTACTTCCTGTTGTGATACAACTGAATCGGTGCAAAACTATTATGGTAAATATTTAACCAAATCAGCAGATCTCAAAACTGGGGCCTGTACTGCACAGTTTGGAAAATTCCCAAAATATGTTCGGGACATTGTAGCTCTTATCCATGAAGAAGTGAAGGCTAAGTATGACATAAAATATATTTAATTATTCTACTATACAGTTCAAAATTTTAAAAATAGCAATAATTAATTAAGCTTCTGGTTTTTTTTTATTTAACGTCTATATTCTTTTTTACATTTTTATTATGATTTCATATACATGTCAAAACTGGACGTCATCTTTATACAAGAAATTTTAATATTTGATGTTGTTCTTTTAACTTTATTTATTAACAAATTGTATTATAATGTCTTAGTTTTTAAAAGTATTTACAAAACAACCTTTTTGATAAATTAAGGGTGCTTAAATTTAAAATGTTTAACTTATTTGAGGCAATTAAAGGATTAGAAGCTATTGGTAAATCCTCTATCACATAAAACCATTTTAAGACAAATTTTTCTATGCCCTCTCCTCATCCCTATCATTACCTTTATACCCAAGCTTTCATTGAGAAAACACATAAGCAGTATAACTTATTGGTACAAGTATATCTGGGATTCAAACTCAGAATTTCACATGTTGGGCTTACATCAGAGTTAGAATCTCCCAGTGCCAAAGCACCCATACACCCTTTTACAATCTGTAACAATAGCTTTAGATAAGTCTGTACAATTTTAGAACCACTGTCCAAACTCATGGGTCCATGATACAGTCATATGTTTTGATAACTAGAATTCCAGCAGTTGATCTTTGTTTAGGGTAAAATTGGTTGTCACCACAGGTTATGACCCCCCAGAGGTAGGTGACGATAGATGTAATTAGGCAGACAAAGGAATACTAGCCCATAGTGAGTTTTTAGCCGCGCCAATCCCGAGGCTGGAATAAGAATCATTAATATGTAGATGAGTTAGAAAGGATGTTAGGGAGCCAATCAGAAGTTCTGGGCGTTTGGGGCACGTGATAATTCACAATCACATAAATATCCGAGGTAATTGAAATTGGGACAGACCTACGAGATACAGACCGACAGTTCGACAGACTGACGATAGAGACATCAGGACACCAGTTGTAGAGATAATTAGAGGAGAAGTTAGTGGAGAAATAATAGAGGCACAAGCTATCAAGTTATTGAGTTTTACAGTACACAGTCAAAGTCTATTTTATTGAAGTATCTCTGAATAATCCTTTCGGGGACCCAGGATACTAAGTGTCAAAGTATGTCTGTATAATCCTTTCGGGGACACAGAATACTATGTGTTATATTGTGTACGAAGCATTTTTGTGAATACTGCTGCAACAAGTTCAGATTACATATGTTTTCTTATTGTTGAATAAATAGAATTGAATCGTGGAACTTCGCCTCATTGATTGGTGTGTTGTTTGAGAGTGCAACGAGACTGAACGGTACTTAAGATTATAAACCAGTTATGATATCGGCAGCTACATAAAACCAGTATAGTTATCTGAAGCAGCAGTGAGGAACACACAGTGTTACCTTGGAGAAGCATTACATCAACAAGTACATAACATTATATACAAAAATAAAGTGTTACACAATCCATTGGGCATAACTTTTTCTTCTGTAGAGTTTTAGGTTACTCTTTACCATACTTGGATTTTTGTGGATCCCAGAGATTGGCTTGGGCCTCATTGACACCAAACCACCTTTGAAAGCACTAAGATTTATTAGCTATTAACAAATTAGTGTGGCATTTAAACTCAATTCTCTGTGTGTGATGCATACATATTTATTTTTGGCTTATTTTGATTCATTTTTGTAATTTATTAACATTGTCTCTGAAATGATGATTTTGCTAATTTGAAAGTAATTCTTTGACTGAAACTTCATTTCCTTAATGCTAGTTCTGTGAAATTTTCAGATACTATGGTTGTGGACCCGTCTTTCCCCCTGCTTTACAAGGTGCCTCAGTTCTTGATTTGGGTTGTGGAAGTGGACAAGACTGTTATATTCTGAGTAAATTGGTTGGATCAGATGGAAGGGTAGTAGGACTTGACATGACTGAGGAGCAGGTGCAAAATTGAAATATTTTGTATTATTAAGGTTTGAAAAAGGAATGATACATTTAAAAAAAAATCAACTTATAAAAATAGTGCAGATTATATTAAAATGCAAGGATTTTAATAATATTTTTTTTCTTAATTAACTGGATTTTTACTATTAATGTCGTATTTAATTTAAAAAATCTTTCTAAAAAATAAGTCTATTGACTGACAAATTTTTTGAAATAATGACATTATATAATTACTAGGAGTAGTCAGTAGCATTTGTTATGTTAAACATTTGTTTGCATTTTCCTTGAAAATTCAGCATCAAGAGTTTTATATTTAAAGTTATTAAAAAAAAAAAATCCTCATTACTAGCTTAATTTTTTTTCCTTTCTCAAAATATTTTGAGGTTATAAATCTCATTATAATCTTTAAATATGTTGATGCTAAAATTGAAAGACTATTATAGACGTTCAAAGTTTTTTTTTTTTTAAATATTCATGTTCACTCATTTTTTGTAATTTGAGAAATAATTAATTTTTTTTAATGCTGACATCACATCTAGCTTATGCTTAAAGTTGATGAAATAATTTTATTCCATTTCTCAGCTTTTGGTAGCCAACAAATACATTGACTACCACACCAGCGAGTTTGGTTATTCCAATCCAAATGTTAGTTTTGTGAAGGGCTTCATGGAAAAGATGGGCGACGTTGGCATTGAGAGCGACTCTTTTGATCTTGTTGTGTAAAGGAATAATTTGATTATTTTTATAAATGAGTCTAAGAATAAGTTTGTGAATAATTTTTTTATAAAAAATATTTTTTAGCTAAATGAAAAAATATGATTTTGGTCCTTTTTCTAATATTCTAAATGTGTTAATTATCTTTTTTTTTTCAGATCTAACTGCGTTATTAACCTGTCGAAGGACAAGTATGCTGTGCTGAAAGAGGCTTTCCGTGTGCTCAAGGTGCACTCTTTTTTAGTGTTCACTTCTGTTTCTTTTTAATTTGTAAATTTGTCTGTAAATTTCATATTAGTGTTTGTCTTAGAACTCATAATTTTATATAATTGTTAATTGACCATGTTTGTATTTTATTTTATTTCCATTCTAGCCATTAAGTTAACTGGGGTGAAAAAAGTTTAAAGTGGAAATGTTGATAGATTAATCATAATCTTAATCTCTCTTTTCTTGGTAATAATATTGTAAAAATCAATGTGCAACTTAAAGATGAGGTAAAAGAAAAAAATTACTTTACTTTCCAGGATGGTGGGGAACTATACTTCAGTGATGTTTACTCTGATCAGGTTTTGACATCTGATATTAGAGAACATAAAGAACTTTGGTGTAAGTCAAATGTGCAAATTATAGATTTTTTTGTTTGTTTTTGCACGACAGCGCGATGAGACTTTAAACCGAATCTTTTTATTTTGTTAACAGTGATTTTGATATCACTAGTTACCACACTCTTTCAGTGTCTGTGACATGGATGACACTGGTGCTAGTCGTGTCACTAGAATGATGCAGAAAAACAATACTGCGCTTGTTATGATGAAACAGAGTGTTAGGCTATGACAACCATTTGAAGAAATGGAAATAAGTTAATATACTTTATTTTGATTAAAGTGTTGGTTTTACAGCATCTATATTTTACTGGATGATAGGCTACATAGGTTTTAAAGAGAAGCACTTTGAAATGCAGGCTTTTAGTAATACGTTGCAGTAAAGGAATAGTTGTTCTTTTTATTTTTCCTTTGCTAGATCAAAAATTATGTTTTTTTTATATGAATTGTTATTGCATATTTATTTGTTGATAAATGAAAGGCTCAAAAAAAATACTTTGACGTTCCCAGAAATTATAATAACTCATAATTAGTTTAGCTAACATCTTTTTGTTCAATATTCAATAGGTGAATGTATTGCCGGGGCCATGTATTGGAAAGATCTTTATAAATTGGCAAAAGAAATTGGCTACAGCACACCAAGACTTGTCACTGCTGGCTTGTTTTCTGTTGAAGATAAAGACTACAAAAAATTCTTAGGTAATTCAGAACTTGGTCTCTGTGTTTGTAGTGATTCAGAAAAATATACTATTAGTGTAATCCTTATCACAGCATTTCAGCATTCTTTTTTTAGACTAAAAATGGTTTTTGTAATTGTATTTTTTAAGTCCCTGAAAGATTGAGATGTTTAACTCTTAGCTATTCACTTTTTTCATCCCCTACCATAAAAAAGTTCCCTTAGCCCTACTGGGCCATCGGGGCAGATGAAGTGTAGAATTCATCTGTTTCAATAACCTCGGCATATAAAAGGATTGTGTGGTTAGAACAACGCCCAGCCGCTTTACTTCCCCAACTTAAAGTCAGGTACCCATTTAAAGCTAGGTGGACTTGTGGGACAACTTTGAAACACATTTCACCTGGAAAAATTCCCATGGTTGTCACAGAGGATCGAACCCAGGACTCTCAGGTTGACAGTCGAGTATCTATACCACTCGACCATCCGTCCCGCTCCCCTACCATAGCCGATAGTGCAATGACCTGGGAGAGAACTTTTACCATGATCTGAAAAATCCTAATGGTTCTCACCAGAGATCAAACATAGGAATCTCAGGTCAACATTCGAGTGCTTTACACTGCACAACCATCTGTCCCCTTTCTTTGTGTTAAATGTATCCATGTACCTAATCAAGGATTTAATTTTACTTGTCTTGTTATCATTTAATATCAAGTAGTGTTAAACTCTGTATGTACGCATCAATACTATCTCACCTCTTACATTTTATCAACTTTAGTTGTTTATAAACTAGCTACTTAAATGGTTTCTATCAAGTGCTTGCTGTATTCCCTCAACTTCAGATGTGCTACTGTTATTTCTTTAATGATTCTTGAAAGTAAATCGGAATGGATAAAATTGATTCTCTTGTACTAACTTATAGATGTATAATTTTCAGAAAGAAAGGGGACTTAATTATCATTTCTAGATGTAATTTAACTATTGATATAGTTCAATTTTAACCTTGTCCTAGATCAGACAAAATCACTTTTGTAATATGCCAGTGTTATTTTTACTTGTTTGCTTTGACATTTATCTCCATTAAGGTGATGCCAAATTTGCATCAGTCACCTACAGATTATTCAAATTGCCTCAGAACCAACCACAAGAAGTTGCTACTGTGATTTACAATGGAGGAATTCAAGGCTTTGAGGATGAATGGCCTTTTGATTATGCCATCACTTTTAAAGTATATATTTGTTGTTTTTTTATTACATGCCAGGAACATTAAAAAAAATATTTTGAGCTGCTTCATGTCTGTGACTGTCTGCACTGACCCATATCACATTATAAAGCTATGTTAGGTTTTCATCTCAAGAGTGGGCTTAGGGTCATTCCATGTCAACTCAACCAGTTTTTTGACAATTGTTCACCCGACCCTCTCAGATCTTCCTGAAATTTCAATGGCTTGTGGTACATTCAAAGTTGAGTGATTCCTGAAAATTTCAGGCCATTTAGTCAAAAACTTTCCGAGATATGATTTTCTAAAGTTTTAAGGGTAGTCGCTAGTTCGCGTGACATTTACATTTTCGCTATATTTGAACGTGAATATTTCAAAAACTAAAAGAGGTAACAGACTGTAATTTTCAGTATTTACTCATTGTTTTATCCTGAGTTGAATGACGTATTTATCGCAAGTGTAGCTTGCACACAGAATGCACTAAAAAATTCCAAACATTGCACTTCAGACAGTTTTCATCAATATTTGGTCCGGTATAGCCAAGAACCTATAAGACATGAAATGATGTTTGTTATACATTTAGTAAGTACCATATATGTGTTTATTATTTTGATAGAGAATTTCTTGTTAATCAATAATAGTGTACTCATGGTGGGCCCCTATAAGCATCATGGTCGTCCATTTTTGCACGCATTGCGACCCCCAGATGTGGACAGTAATTCACACTTTTCATATTTTGCACACTTGTTAACCTTGACAAGTACTAGCTATGGTGAAAATTTCATGTTGGTGTCTTAATGCCTTCTTGGTGAAAATCTGCATGAAATTGCATGATTTATACACTATTACTGAATATTGCATAGCGAATATTTCAAAAACTGAAAGAGTTATCAGGCTGTAATTTTCAGTATTTCATCATCATCATTGCCCGTCACTCCTATCGGGGTATGGGCCACCAACTAAAGATCTCCAGCGACTTCTATCCTGAGCCATTCTCTCCAGCTGCTTCCAGCTGAACCCCATCCTGGTGATGTCTGCTTCAAATTCTCGCCTCCAGGTGTTTCTAGGCCGACCTCTCTTTCTTTTTCCTTGAGGATTCCAACTCAATGCTTGCCTAGTGATGTTGCTTGCCGGCTTTTGAAATGTGTGGCCTATCCATCCCCACCTTCTCTTCCTGATCTCCTCTTCTATTGAAGCTTGGCTGGCATTGGTGATGGTGTCAGGCCATCGTATTTGGAGAACTTTCCTAAGGCAGCTGTTGATAAAGGCCTGGACTCTCTTAGTGGTGGTCTTCGTAATCCTCCAGGTCTCAGCTCCATATAATAGGACTGACTTTACATTGGTATTGAACAGGCAAATTTTGGTGTTCAGAGACAGCTCTTTGGAATTCCAGATGTTCTTGAGCTGGATAAAGGCGGCTCTTGCTTTTCCGATCCTTGCTTTGACATCTGCATCTGTTCCACCCTGCTGATCTATGATGCTACCCAGATAAGTAAAGGACTCTACTTCCTCCAGTTTACTTCCGTTTAGGGTGACTGCATTTGTGCTGGTGGAGTTAATTTTCAGGATCTTGGTTTTAGATGTGTGTATGCTAAGGCCGACCTCCTTTGCAGTGGCATTCACAAGATTTGTTTTCTCTTGCATCTGTTGATAGCTATGTGTAAGGAGAGCAAGGTCATCTGCAAGTCCAGGTCGTCCAGCTGTTTTAGCAAAGTCCATTGGATTCCATTTCTTCTTTTCCTGGTGGATTTCTTCATAATCCAGTCTATAGCCAATAGGAAAAGGAATGGGGAAAGCAAGCATCTTTGTCTGACTCCTGTTCGTACCTGGAACCTGTCTGTTAGCTGCCCTCCATGGATAACTCTGCAGGACATACCCTCATATGATTTCTCGATCAGTTTAACTATTTTTAAGGGGACACCATAATGTTGAAGAAGTTTCCAGAGGATTTCTCTATCTACACTGTCGAACGCTTTCTCAAAGTCAATAAAGTTGATGTATAGCGGCGAGTTCCACTCCAGGGACTGCTCAACTATGATGCGGAGCGTTGCAATCTGGTCTGTGCATGACCTGTTTTAACAGAAACCTGCCTGTTCGCCTCTCAGCTGTGGGTCGACTGTGTCTTTTATCCTCTCCAAAAGGACTCGGTTGAAGACTTTGCCTGGCACTGATAGCAATGTGATGCCCCTGTAGTTGTTGCACTCGCTAAGGTCACCTTTTTTGGGAAGCTTGATGAGATATCCTTCCTTCCAGTTTGTTGGTACGTCTTCTTCCTCCCATATCCTTTCAAAGAGTGGGTACAACATCTCCACTGTCGTATTGAGGTCTGCCTTTAGTGCTTCTGCTGGGATGTCATCTGGTCCAGCTGCTTTCCCATTTTTTATCAGGGTGATGGCTTTTCTGATCTCCTCTTTGGTTGGCTTGTCACAGTTGATTGGCAGATCTGCTATGGCTGGTTCAATGACAGGGGGGTTCAGTGGTGCTGGTCTGTTCAGGAGTTCGTCAAAGTGCTCAGCCCATCTATTCAACTGCTGATCTAATTCATTAATAGCTTTCCCTTGCTTGTCTTTGACAGGTCTTTCTGGTTTGTTGGTCTTCCCTGAAAGTCTCTTTGTTATGTCATATAACATTTTCATGTTTCCACTGTATGCTGCCTGTTCTGCTTCAGCTGCCAAGCCATCCACATAGTCTTTCTTGTCCCTCCTAATACTTCTTTTTACTTTGTTGTGTGCTTCCGTGTATTCTTCTTGAGCTTTGCCTTTAGCTGATCTAGTTTTACTGTTGTTGACTGTTGCTTTCTTCTTCCTCCTGTCCTCTATCTTATTCAGGGTATCAGTTGTGATCCACGCTTTTTGATGGTGCTTCATTGGCCGCAGTACCTCTTGGCATGCTGATCTTAATGACTCTTTCACTTTCTGCCACTCATTTGATACACTGTACTCTGTTTCGACCAGTTCATGGAGCACTTCATATTTGTTCTTCAACTGTTCTTTTATCTTAGGATCTTTCAGAAGGTTAATGTTGTACTTTACTCTTCTGTCTGCCGTGCTTGTCTCATATCTCTTCAGCTTCAATTTCAATTTCGCTACAACCAGATGGTGATCAGACGCTACATCCGCCCCTCTTCTCACTTTTACATCTTGTAGGGATCTTCTAAATTTCCTGTTAATGCAAAAATGGTCTATCTGATTCTCTGTCACTTTATCCGGGGATATCCATGTATTCTTGTGGATTCTTTTATAGGGAAATATGCTCCCTCCAATGACCATGTTATTGAGTGCACACAGGCCTGCAAATCTCTCCCCATTCTCGTTCATCGTGCCCAGAGCATGTGTGCCCATGACTTGTTCATAACCTTGTTTTCGGACCCAATCTTTGCATTGAAATCTCCCATGAGGATGGTTACATCTTTTCCCGGGAAGGTCTCAAGTATCTTCTGTATTCTGCTGTAGAACAGGTCTTTATCATCTTCATCACTGTCGTTTGTTGGTGCATAACACTGGACTATATTAGTTTTGATCTTCTTCTTGGTACGGAAGGAGGCAGTAATGATCCTCGGACCGTGTGCTTCCCATCCAATCAGTGCCCCCTGTGCTTTCTTGGACAGCATGAGGCCAACTCCCTGTGTGTGTGGTGCATCATTCTCTTTGTGTCCGGAGTACAGCAGCATCTCCCCTGATAACAGTCGTCTCTGTCCAGCTTGTGTCCACCTAGTCTCGCTAATGCCTAAAATGGTCAGTTTGTTTCTCTCCATCTCTGCTGCTATCTGAGCCATCTTTCCTGACTCATACATGGTCCTGACATTCCATGTTCCGATAGTGGTTTTCCTGGTTGTCAGAAGGGTAATCGGCTTTGTGGCTTCCTTTCGGCTTTCACCACAACTAAGCTTCATGAGTCTTCGTGATGAAGAACCTTCTTCTCCCAGAACTGAAATATCTGTTTTTTCTTTAGTTCGTGTTTCTGTAGCAAAGGGTTTTTTAACAGGGTGGGGTTGCTAGCCGCACGCCCAACCCTCCTCCTTTTTCAGCCGGGCTTGGGACCGTCCTTGGCGGAGTTTTTCAGTATTTACTCATTGTTTTATCCTGCTTGCACACAGAATGTACTAAAAAATTCCAAACATTGCACTTCAGACAGTTTTCATCAATATTTGACCCCGCACGCTATGGGCTTCATTAACGTGTATTATGGTGAATCAGCATAGCAATGAAATGTCAATCAAATTTTATGGAAAAATACAGTTAGTTTTAAGTTACAAAATCAAATTACAGATTGTTTGTTTTTATCAATCATACAAGCAACCATGCAAGGCGGAGATCAGCGTATGCTCATTATGCTGCCAATACAGTTAACTGATGGTATCTTTTCTATGTACACACAGTCCTACTATCAAACAGTTTATTGTAATTGGCAAAATGCACATCATCATAGCAATACTGTCTTGATAAGCTGCCAGACAACATTGGTGGTGGAAGATTGCACAGTACGTTAGTGAATGGTATCCATCAGATATTGTCACGACTTGGCCAAGTTAATCTGTTTGTAGGTGTTCTGTTCATGAACTTGACCAATATATCGTGATGTTCAACAGAGTGTTCTGTTATGCACCCAATAAACCAATCAGTGTTATAAACAACAGCCACAAACTGTCCTGGATGCAGATCTGCAATGCTTGGTGCCGGTTCAACTACCCGGTCAGGTTCTTGTGACACATTGACGATCGTATCACAGTTATCACATGACAACCTGAATATCTTGAGTTTTTTTTCAATTACTGCCACAAACCGGTGGTGTGACTGTGTACCAGGAACGGTTTGAATTGAAGCAAATCGTTCAACCAAACAACTACGATGCACTTAAACGTTATCCTTTGCTGCAAAAAAGAAATGAATTCCTGGAACGTTTTTTTGGTTGCCCAATCATACACATCTGATGTGGCATTAGTATTTGATGTTGCAGAGTTGCCTGCAAACTTGCTCTTGCTACTAGTTTCTTTACTGTGCCACCAATACCATCCCAAGGACTTTTTCCATGACTGGTAGGAAAAAATGTCCACTCTGCTTCACTGCCAAAATCTGTTTTATGCAGATGCAGATTCTTGAAGTTTTTGCAGTTTTTATATTGTGCTGCTGCCCCATTACTGAAGTAAACTTAGTTGGCCATGTTATGTAACCCAAGGTTATGGTCAAGCTCCCAACTTACTTTGCTGCCCGTAATGACACATGCATAGAGAGCATGATCACCCCCTACCCCCGACCTTTATAAAGTTAAGTTAGAATAAGTTAATATACATTAGATGAAAGATTTAGTAGAGATAGCGCTGACAGGCTTAGAATAGACTTAGGTTTTGTAGTCTGTCATAGTAGAAGTAGTTGTGAGATCTTTAAATAAGCAGAATTGTATTATAGTTGTATTAAAGTATTTGTTATATTGTGTACTGCACTGAGTTCTGTTATATATATATATATATATATATATATTAGTTCTATAAATTCTGACGTCACGTAGAGGAATAAGTTATATCAATAATAAGATAAAAGAAGACAAAGAAATGAGTACTCATGTGACCTATTAACAAAGGCTCCAAAGATCAAATATTAATAAATTGTCATAAATTTTTATAAAAGTAAATTTTTCTTATAATATTTAAAAAAATTTTCATAATTTTTATTTAAATTACATGAAATCTGAACATACAGTGATATAAAATGAAATAATTAAGAAACCATTGAAAAAAAATGTTGATATTTTTGCATTACATTCATAATGTTTTTGCAAGCAAATATTACACAAAAAATTCATTTAAAAGTACTTATTTACTTAGAAACATATCAGAATATATTTGTCAAGTAAAAAAATGAAATTCACAATAAGAAAACCCAGTCCATCAAAGATGTCAGTTCAAACATTCAAAATTACTATGATCCACGATAGTGTAGAAATCATGCAATTTCATGCAGATTTTTCACCAAGAGGGCGTGAAGACACCAACATGAAATTTTCACCATAGCTAGTACTTGCCAAGGTTAACAAGTGTGCAAAATATGAAAAGTGTGAATTACTGTCCACATGGTCATCTGGGGGTCGCAATGCGTGCAAAAATGGACGACCATGATGCTTAAAGGGGCCCACCATGAGTACACCATTATTGATTAACAGGAATTCTCTATCAAAATAATAAACACATATATGGTACTTACTAATTGTATAACAAACATCATTTCATATCTTATAGGTTCTTGGCTATACCGGGTCAAATATTGATGAAAACTGTCTGAAGTGCAATGTTTGGATTTTTTAGGACATTCTGTGTGCAAGTTACATTTGAGATAAATACGTCATTCAACTCAGGATAAAACAATGAGTAAATACTGAAAATTACAGTCTGATACCTCTTTTAGTTTTTGAAATATTCACGTTCAAATATCGCGAAAATGTAAATCTCACGCGAACTCGCAACTACCCTTAAAACATTAAAAAATCATATCTCGGAAAGTTTTTAACCAAATGGTCTGAAATTTTCAGGAATCACTCAACTTTGAATGTATCACAAGCTATGAAAATTTCAGGAAGATCTGAGAGGGTCGGGTGAACACCACTGATTGAGTTGACATGGAATGACCCCTTAGTAAAACAGTATTTTTTCTTTATTTCCTTGGAATCGTTTATTTTTGTTATCAAAAAAGTGATGCATGTGTAGATTCATGTCACTCTTTTATGAACTGTAATCAGATAATGATCAAAAGTGCCTTCTGGTTGGCATTTGAGTGCTCTACCTCTCTGGCATCTTGTCCCTTACTCAATTAAAACCCTTTGAGGTATTGCGAGGTTGGTCAGTTAGGATTAGGCTTGTGCAAACTGTCCCATTTACTGATCGACCAGTATTATATATTTACTTATCCTAATCTAAATCAGCATATTTAGAAGAAAAAAATATCTTCTACGCGTGAATGTTTTCCGGTTTATTTTAAGTGTAGTTCACTGACACCCATGATATTTGTTGTTTTTTCTGTAGAAGAATGAAGAGTGCCATGTTAAGCCAGAACTTGCTTCTATTCTTAAAACATCTTGATACAACAAACACTTTACTTTCTTCTCCGGAGAGAGAGGACCATGCAAATGTGCCAAACTGGTCAGTCATATTAAATTTCTTTTGTAATATTAATATTTTTAAAATACAAATGAAATAATATGCCTTCTGTTTTAGGGGGTTTGCGTCTTTCCCAGTGCTTTAAACCGTTTTATTTAAAAAAATAAAAGTGTTTTGATACCCTCTGGCAATTGTCATTTATGACATGGCAAATAATATTCATGACTTACAGCTTCGTCCCGGTTTGAATTGGACAAAATGTACCAGTAATAATACCTCTTAAAGCAACATTGGTTGATACATCTTAAATTAAATAGATAAAACCTATTATATTGATCAACGATGTTTATTTTTTTTAAAAGTAATCATAAAGTCTGTGATCTTAGAAATTGTTTTTATACTTTTTTGATGCATTATAGCCAAAAAATATCTTTTTTTTTTTTTCAATGCTTATAATCTTTAAAATTATCACCTAGTGCTTAGCATGTAACAAAATTTTCCACATCCTGACCTGAAGTCAATTTTAAAAGATATATTATTCATATAAGATTGGAAAATTAAAAAAAAAAAAAAGTGGACTTGTTTGAAAGTAAGTTTCAATTCATTTCAAACAAAAAATTATTTTGTCTACTGTATGTTAGACAGCAGTAGTTTTTTATTTTTTTGTTTTAAAGTTGAAAATGTCGGCTAAAAAATGATCTTTGAAATGAATATGTTTAAAGATTTTATTTTTTTTTCTCATTTATAATTTTGTTAACTTCTTAAATGAAGCTAATTTATTTTTAATTGATACTAAGGTTATAAATAATGTTTTAATCTAGTAAATTTAAAGAGACTAAGGTCGTTGTAAGATTTAAAACACTAAATCATTTTAAATTTTCAATGATTTTTAAGGACTTCACTTTCTAGTTTGTTTGTTTGTTTTTTTTTAAATTTTAAAAGGTTGTTAGGTTGCAAAGTAAATTTATATTTTACATAAAAGCAGTTGAATTTATAAATTATATAAAAAATATTACTACTCAGTAACATTCTTTCAAATATTTTTTATATCGGCACACCAAAATAACCAATCTAAACCAATAATCATTAACAACTGCAGGAAAATTATTGAAATATTTCTTGTTTTTCTCTCTCGCAAACTGGGCTACTTGGCCTCAGAGTTATAGTTTATTGTAATGAATGTATATTTATATAACAAACAAAGTTCTATAGCCTACCATTAAAATGTTTCCTAACTTTTTTATCAGCATATGCTAATTTTTTATTTAGATGATGTCATTTTCTAAATACATGTACATGTATTATCTTCAGTATAAAATATATTAGCATTCAAAACACAATAAATGATCATTCTTATGTTTTGAAAAATATTTTTCCGCGAGTCATGAAAGAATTTCTAAAATACATAGGCCATATAGTTATTAATGATCACTACACATACTTTGTCTTTCACTGAATAATTAATATGGTATGAATTAAAAACAGGAAAAAGATCCTTTTGAATACTGCCAACAACTTGGAAACATCAAGTCCTGCTGCTGATGCCACCAACCCCCCTAGTGCCTCTTTATAAAGATGCAGTAAATGTACGGCACAAGATTTTTAAACCGTTTCTTTTTCAGCAAAGTTTTATGATTGTTGAGATTTATCATGATCTATCCATTTTTTTTTAAATGTAATAAATGTGTAAATGGGTTTAGTTCTACTATTTTATGATGTTAAAATATGTTGATTTTAAAAATTGTTGATGCTGGTCATGCATGTATTATTTTGTTATTACTTAAGCTTTTTTCAGACAATAATAAATAACATAATTATTTCATCCTCTATTTGTTTGTTTTGTAAATTTTCAACTTCACGCTCTCTGAGTAGGTGACTGGTTTTTTGTGTCTATAAGTCTTATACAACAATTTTAGACCTGTTCTCATTAAATGGCATAAGATATTCTACATGACAATAAAACCATTTTAATAATTTTGATCTCATTAACATTTTGTAGAATTATGAAGCTAAATACTTTTTTCCTATGTTTATCATAAACTGTATGATGGAAAAAAAATGCCTTGAGATATGATGTGAAATTAATTATGTAATTACAGCACACGTTTTTAGTAATTGTGCAAAAAATGTTTTTCTTTTTAAATATTTCAACTTGCTGTGTATGGTGGTTCTAAGCATAGACACATGGCTAGAAGTATGGATAGCAGTAGTCGTTAATGGCGATGTGAAAAAAGAAAATAATTGCTTCATGAATATACATGGTGTAAAGTAGATTTACAGTTATCACAGAAACTATTTATTTGAAAATTCGACACTAGAGCAGCGGGAAATTTGTTATACCTGTTAACATAAACATTTTAATCTCTCAGATGCACAAAATGTCCTCTTTCAACATTGCATCATTCTTCATATCTCTCCAGGACACAAAGTACGGCACGAATTTTGATCTTTATCAATTTCAGTGAATGCGAGATGAATGTAATTTTTCAAATCATTTATTGTTTTGGGTTTCTTCTCATAAAGAAATCCATAGGTGTCAGGTCAGGTGGATGTTCGATGCTGTACAACCATATAAAATGTAGTTTAAGTACTGTAAACCTACTTTTGGGCCACCCTGTAAAGATAAAAATCAATCTGGCGACCAAACTAAAATAGAACGTTCAGTGCAGCTGTCAGGGTTGAAAAGGTTTTGCACCCCCTGGGTATGAGCCAACAACCAGGCTTTACAAGAGGTGGACTGAATGAGACTATCCAAGTAAATAGATTTAAATAGTTTCTATAATTTATATAAATGTGACGTATGTGTGTGGTTAGTTGAATATTGCGAAAGAATTGTGAGTTCATTTTGCAATACTAAAAAGTATAAAACGAAATAAGATATAAATAATATACATTTATTAACATGTACTAAAATGAGAAAAAAAATTCCTTAGGATTATATCACTCAAATATTTTTCGAAATTATAACTAATTGTTTCATGATATTAAGTTAACTCATCGAGAATTTCATCTTTCTGTTCATAGTTAATGTGTACTTGTACTTTTTCCATGACAATTCAAGACTTAATCTACTTGATGCAATATGTCTACTAATAAATGGCACATCTTACTACACATTCATAATTCTAATGAACCAATTCCATAAGAGAAATTGATTAAAGATATAATAATTAATGTCACCTTCCCTTCGGATACCATTGTCACAATTAGTGTGATTAATGAATGTTCTCATGGGAGGAGCTAATAATTGAGTTTCTTTATTGAAGATTTTGTTTCATAATCATAATACAACCGTTAATTTTTAAGCAGTACATTCTAATACTGTACATAGAACTAGGTATAAAAGTTTTTTTTATTTGTCATAGAATGCTCATTGAATGCTTAATAAATACCCTAACCTGTTCAGAACATGCCACATTTAATCTTCAATATGTAATGACAGACTGTTGAATGGCCACATATTTATAAACAATGTGATTGACTAAATTCATTTTTATTGCGTATATCATAATACAGATGTCATAATTACACTTCAATTACACTAGCAACTAAATAAGATAAATCAACAAGATGGAAGTTAACATTTCACTACACAGTAGTAGATCAGCACAGGTGCATTAACCATCAGCTTGCTTACAACTTGGTAGTCTATTAAAAATCGCTTTCAAAACCAATACATATATATATATATATTTATATAATTATAAAATAGTGTATTCGTTCAATCTACCTTACTCTAGCTACATTATAAGAGAACTCAAATAAATAGTCTCTCTATTCAATTAAGTTGTCACAAAAAATTTTTTTTTTTTAGAAAAGCGTTAATATTATGCAAATTTTTGTACAGACAGCCGATGAAATAATTTTTTAAAAAGCCACAAGTTGACAATGACCCCAAACTTGTTTCTATTTATATATTCATGTATTACAATGGCATTGGAGGGGGGGGGATAATCTTTAGCGAAGTAAAATGTCACCAGGATAATCATGTAAATTCCAATCTACATAATCACAGATATCTTAGCAAAAAACTTCAACGCTTCCTATGCAGGCGTTATTGCTCATTAAATACTTTAAAATAGAGCGCGCCAACCGTTTTAATTCAAATAACGACATAAGTTTTAGCTGCCAGTAGTGAGCGGTGCAAAGCACTAAGGGGAAAAAAACCCACTGAGCATGGTGTCAAAAAGTTTCTATAATCAGGCAGTGGAATATACAAGCACTACATGTGAAAAAATTAAGATGTTCTTGTAGAAATTAACAGATTCAGTCATCATCTTAATAATAACCATTAAAAAAATTTTTCATAAAAACAAAATCAGACTATATAAACAATAGAAAATGTTTCATAGCTATTTCTCTACATAGAAAGTGCAGCTCTTTTCTGGAAATTGTTCATATACCAAAAAAAAGTTCAAAAATATTGTTCAAAAATAATAATATATATCAATAACCATACTAATTCACAGATTTACTTTTTTCACAGTCCAATAGCAAACCAATAAGATCAAGTTATACTGACCAGTGTTTATATTACAGTCTGGTATGGCACATAAAAAAAAAAGTTTAAGTTAAATTTAAACAAGAAAAATATAACAGATAATGACATTTTTTTTTGCATTTATATGGCATAAGAAGAAAGTAAATAAATGTAGTTTTTAAAATTGTCAAGGAAAAAACTATTTGTAGGAAATTGTAAATTATCATCAAAAAACAGTTTAAATAGGAACACAGGAAAATAAATAGTTACACGAATTAGCATAGAAAATGTACATATTAAAGATCGTAGTTTAAGGTCTGCTGTTCATTAAAAGGTACCTTTTCTCGTTTTTTAATTGACTATTACACGTACGTGAAAGTAATGATCTCATTCTTGTAAATAAAAACATACATTTACTGAGCCAATGCTGTTAGGTAATGATTGGCTTTACATTTTTTTTTGGCATGTTTACATGACTGTGGTATCCAGTCATTTACCCAGCTTATATTTTCTTCCAGTCTTTGTTTGGATGACAACATTGTAGGTTTAACACCTATAGTCACAAAATTCTTTTGCTTTGAAAACGACACCTTCATTTATTCAAAACATGAAAAAAATAATAAAACGTGTGTCCCCCCCCTCACCTGATACAGTTGAAAATATCAATTCTTACATAGGATTAAAAAAAAAAAAATGAGACATGGTTCAATGGATAGCAAATCAAAATGTTAAATAAATTTGGACTAAAAAAATGTTATCTGTCTCTACCAGTGGTGACTCACATTGATTTAAAAAAAAAAACAAACCAGAAAGAAACTACTTTCATCAAATAACAACTTACTAAAGGCTAATGAATATTTTTTATATGCCGTGTTCTGGAAAACACATAAACTAGGCTGGTGTGGTCCTACTTTTTTTATGTACAAGTAATAAAAAACATTTGGAGAAATATTGCATATTTAATTAAATCTGTATGGCTGTAGCTGTTAAAATGTTTGCATTGGTTTAAGATCTGGAGCTACCTGAAATCACAAAAAGATGATGTGTTAACAACTTAAGTAAACAATATTGAATATATTTGATCAGATATGAAACAAACAAATAATTTCATTCGATCTTGTTAAATAACAATGCCAGCACACTTGTTTCTAGTTTTTCCACACTCTTCACTACACATTGTACACCTAATTTAAAGAAGAAAGATTTCAATTTTTAATTCCAACCTCTCATTATTGATCAAGATATGTCAACTGAAGAAAAAGCAGTCTATATACTGCAAACAATTTTTTTGTCAAAAAACACGTTGGAAGCAGTACAACAATACTTTAGAATGATCTTTCAATTTAAATATATCAGCAGAAACTGAACGTTCCTGGGGGAGGGGGGGGGAATAATTATTAATACCTGAACGTATAACATTACCAACGAACAACAGAAAAAAAATTATTTTTCTTACATTCACTTCGCAGCCAGTGTTTTTCTTCACTTCATCGACTGTTACGCCATCAGCAATCTCTATCATTGTCAAGCCTTTCTCTGGACTGATTCTAAACACACCCTGTATAGAGAGGATCGGTGAAAAGAAATTCTCAGTTCAAATAATGTGTACCATACTACAAAATTATGGTAAGACTGCAGACAATTTAAAAATCAAGACCGCAAGTCAAGTGTTAATTGAAATATATGTCTGTTTTCAATATCTCATCCTAAAACAAATAAAAGTGGAAAAAAAAAAGGAATCATTACCAGGTCTGTTATGATCATGTCAACACAACCTTTGCCTGTCAAGGGAAGATTACATTCCTTGAGAATTTTATGCTTGCCTCCCTGAAGGAACAGAGAGAGAGAGAGAGAGAGAGAGAGGGAAGATTAAAAAAAAAAAAAAGAACACTCTTGACATAATAACAGACTGGAGGCTGAACACAACAATATCTGCCTACTCATCTATTTACCTTGGCTGTATGTTCCATGGCAATAATAACTTGAGTGCTGCTGCCAGATACAAGATCCATGGCTCCTCCCATTCCTTTTACCATTTTACCCTGCAAAAAAAAAAAATGGTACGGGTTGTGTGTGCATGTGTGAGAAACAGCTGTAAACAATTAACTCTCAATGCTTATTAAGTTTACATTTAAAAAAAACCAATGAAATCAATAACACAGCCTTAACGGAGTCTCGTAATCTTACCGGAATCATCCAGTTAGCTAAATCTCCATACTGCGATACCTGCATGGCACCAAGAATTGTCAGATGGACATGCCCACTGTCAACAGAAATAATCATGGCTTGATTTAAACATGATAAATTAAATAATATAATTAAACAATTAAATTCAGTTAAAGATATTCCCAGATTTTTTCTTCAATTAAATAAAAACTATTTTTTTTTTTAAGATTTTAAAAATCCTTCGTTATTAAAACAGACTCACCCTCGGACCATGGCAAAAGACTCGTCAGAAGAAAAGAAAGAACTTCCTTTAACTGTTGTTACAGTTTCTTTCCCAGCATTAATTAGATCAGCATCTTCCTCTCCGGGCTTAGGGAAGGGACCCTAGTTTATGAAATGGGAAAAAAAATATATAAAAAATGTACAACAAGTGACGGCTAATACAATAAAAATTCTAATGAATATTGTTTTTTACATCACTTACCAACCCAATGATGCCATTTTCACTATGAAGGTGTACGTTCATGCCAGGCTTGATGTAGTTACTGGCCAACATTGGCATACCGATACCAAGATTGACTGAGATGGCTTGTCAAAGAAAAATTCTCAAGTCTAACAAAGTGCAGCATATGTACAATAGTGGTACTATTCTCAAAGTGAGTCCATTTTAAGTTTTAAAATATTTTATAATAAAATGTATACATTAAAAAAATAAACAAACTTGCTAAAGGCAAATTCATTTTTTTTAAACCCAGAAGTATAAAACAAAGTGGAGATCTTGGCTTATAAAATAAAGATTGTCGAATGATAAAAAATAAAGTCTTTTTTTAACAAGAAGTTCTATTAATTCCAATACTTTCTGAAGACAGAATGGTTGCCAAGGATACCATACATGCCATCTCTAAATTCCAGAGATGCTCTTTTCACTATTCTTTCCCTCATCAGCTGAGCAGGGTTGGGTGGTGCATCACTGGACTGTGGCTTTGTTAACGTCAGTTTCTGTTCAGAGGTATTTTGAAATTATATTTATTACATTGTTACATGGACATGTATCAATATTGGTTATATCGCACTAACCCAAAATATAACAGCATGAACGAAAAAATATTGAAGATGTTGGTATTCCGACTAATTCCAATTTTTTTAAATCTACATATCAATGAATATAACCAGTTACTATTGTAATAAAGAAAAATAATTTCAGGTGGAGAATAAAAAAATATAAAGTAACGAAAAAATTCACCTCAATTCGTTTTGAATATTTCGGTCCTTTGATCACTCTCTGTACATATATATGTGGGATATGGACATCTTCTTGGGGGATTTCTCCAGCTTCAACTATCTCCTCCACTTCTGCAATGGTGACACGAGCAGCTTTACACATAGGAGGGTTGAAGTTTCTTGCTGTTTTCCTACAAATCAATAATAAAAAAAATTTAGATAAAATATTACTAAACCAGATGACAAAATTAGTAAGTTTAGAAATTGTTATTATTTTTTTTTTCATACTTAACTAAAAGTGATAGACTGACCAAACATAATTTAATTAGAGACCGACAGAAATGTGTACATGGAAAAAAAAAACAACCTTCAGACATTATTTTAAACAAATCAACTGACAGAATGTATGTGAATCATGCTTTTTATGTAATTGTTACTTGACTAAATAATATTAATTTCAAGAAGTAAATTGAATTCCCCTTAAAAAAAAAAGATACTAACTGTACTATGTGTCCAGAAAATTTTATGAGGTGATAAGGAGAATGAGTTATCCTCACCTGAATGTCAAATTTCCAGCTGTGTCAGCTTTCCAAGCCTTGATTAAAGCAAAGTCACCAGTTATGGACTCTTCCATAATGTAGTTAACGCCATTGAATTGACGCTCCTAAGAAAAAAGAAATACAAGTGACAGTTGACATAGCATTATCTTGTACGATGAACTCTGGCATCCATACTAAGATTTAGTTAATATTGCTAGCCGATATAACAAACACACACTGTAACTTTCCTGCAATTCCCAAAATTAAAAATTTTACAGTTGATGTATCCACTAAATCGAATGTTTATTTCACCATGTAGGAACTATAGGGGCAAAGTTTTGTTGAGAGTCATCTAGGGAAAGTTTATCAACAAGTGTTAAGACATACTGACATAAAGGTAAAAAATGTACCAAGACTATGAATACAGATATGGCAGCTGTGTGCACATCAACTTGAGGCTATAAAGTGTCAGGAGAAATAATTAGTATAAAACTATTAACAGCTGCTGTTAACCAATATTTGGCTTCAATTACTTGTTCTTGTCAAATGATGAACATTATCAATATAGAAACAGGTCAGATGTACATCAAATGTACTTTATAAACGAATGGTGACATAAGTTGGCAATACCAAGCCTGACCTGTCCTGACAATGCCTTTATCAATAGCAGGATTGGGTTTTTATTTATCAAGTGATGATATTTTTTAAGTGACCATATGCACGTGTATTTTCAGGTTATTTATTGAATAAATGGATTTCTGTTGTTAGAATAGGCATTTAGACAGGCATAACTATCTCTCTTGCAACATGACTGATTAATAAAATAATATTTACTCTTGATTTTTAAAAGTCACAAAAACTGAAAAAAAAGTAGTCAGAATTTATTGGCATTTATTATATAAACTGGAACAAAGAATCGGAGATATTCTCTGACTAGAAACAAGTTACCATTTTAAAATCATTTCAATTTAAACAAACCATAAAATAAATTCTGTTGGTGGAGCATAGAATCTAACATGGATATTTTACCCTGTTTTTTTAGATGCATTACACAGGCAAAAATAGAAGTTTTTTTTTTGGTTTAAAATGCTTACCTGTCGTAGATATGTTTTAAGTTTGTTTGACTTGTCATCTGGTGAGTGTGATCTTAGAGAATGAATGGGTGAAAGGTCAAAGTTAGAAAGAAAGGTGATTGGTTGTTGTGGTCACAGGAGAGGATGAACTATGATGGCGAAAGAGAGAGTAAACAATAATGGCTAACGTGAAAGATGGATGTTCGTTTTGTTGTTGATGAGATATAGTAGTAGGTGTTAGATTAGATCGTGGAGTTGCTCGACGGAGATTCTACTGTGTTGATGGATTTTTCATTTTATTCTTTATTATTATTTGTATTGTAAATAGTGTAATAAATGTTAACAAGTGATAACCCGTTGTCCAATTTATGAGTGTATGTGGAAACCAATGGTCATAACAATGCTAAGTTATGACATTACCTCTCTTGGCTTACTAGCGATTTCAACTTTTCCATCCTTGGTGTATTTGATAGGTGCCCCACCTTTATGAATCAAAGTTGCGAATCCAGTAGGTGTGAAGAAAGCAGGGATACCTGCCCCACCTGCACGAATTTTCTCTGCAAGCGTTCCCTAAAGGGGAAAAAAAAAAACAACAACATTGTATTGGATTTCTTATGAATGCTGCAGGGATAAGACCAATTTTGTTTGCTCTAAATTTATTACCCTTCTGTAAGTGACTAGTTATCACAGTATAAAAAACAAAAAGAAAGACCATTTTTTACCTGAGGCGTCAGTTCCACTTCAAGCTCCCCAGACAAATACTGTCTCTCAAATTCTTGATTTTCTCCAACATAGGATGCTATCATACGCTTAATCTGCATGATATGAAGTAGATGATGGATCATCATGCGAATGTTATTATATTAAAAATATTCCTAAATTAAATATCAAGTTTTGCATCCTATTTTCCCATCTGATCATTCACTGAGTAACAATTACCTGTTTTGTTCTTAAGAGAAGTCCAAGGCCAAAGTCATCGAGTCCAGCATTATTACTGACGACAGTAAGACCCTTTGATTTCTTTTCTAGCAAAGCAGCAATCAGATTCTCTGGGACTCCGCAAATCCCAAAACCTACAGAGAAAATGAAATATTATTATTAAGTACTTGAATTTTAGGAATGACACAATATATAAGCATTTATTTGAAAGAAATACAAATAATTATTTTTTAGATATTTTTTCAAAGGACCCCAATGCTATGATTATGGAAAATACCACTGCCAGTTTTAAAAAACAGTCATTTCAAAAGCCTTTTTTAAGAGGAATCTAACTATTTTACTAATATATACAGCACTAAGTGATCACTGAGCCCAAAAGCTCTTTGCTCTTTGTGACCTTAATGTGTTGACCGGATGAATAAAACAGCAAAAGGAGTTTTTGGTTGTTCTTTTTTTTGCTGTAAAAACTGCCCTGAGGTCAAGAACAAGTTTAAAAGTTAATACAAATTTTATTTATAAAGAAAATGTTTTAGCCTTGACAGTTAAAACCATCTTTAATGACGATAAAAAAAAAAAGCTATCACATACCCCCAACTAAAAGTTTTGATCCATCTTTTATGTCATGAACAGCTTCCTTAGCACTGTTGTAGAACTGAACGTCTCGTTTAGATGTTGAAGAAAATTTTGTGTCTGGAGTCTAAAAAAAAAGTAACATAACAGATAAAAAGGTTCTATAATTAAGATAAAAGGTAAATATGAACATTTCTCAACAGAACAACACAAGAAATATGGCATTATGCTTGACTTTTAAATGTCAGATAAGAAGCCTCAGAAAAAAGCTCAAGAATGAACGAGGCTTTCTAAATCACACCACAATTATATAGGTCATCATAAATGGACTAATATATGCATTAAGTTGGTGATGATATTTTCATATCTTAATTTAATAATTAATCCTGTTTTTTTTAGTATGTCGGAAATTATCTGTTATACAGGTATTTCTTGAACCAAAAACTTGAACTTTACATCCTGCACAATAAATTACAAAAATATTGAGGCTCTATTAATAAGTATAAAACTAGGCAACTGAAATTGCAGCGAACGTAGTTCACTTTGCTACTATCAATCATATATAAAGTAACTGCAAGTGAGATTAAAGTATTAAAAAATTAGGGTGGAAAATAAAAAAATATTCCTCCAAAACAGTAAACACATAAAAATAAAAAAAAATAAAAAATAGCAATAGGTAAAGTTATTTAGGAAGCCTTAACTGTGATATATTTTTTTCTTTTCATTGGCAATCACTGAAGCGTAATTTAGAATTTTATACCCTATGATATGCTAAGTAGTCTAGGGAGTAAAACGTCAAAAAGTTTACATGAGTGTTAAAACACAAAAATAAAAACTATTGTCCATCAACGATTTCGCTACCACCAATTTAAAAGATTTAATATTTATTCTGTATGCCATATAAGAATGAGAGCAAAGATTTGAAGCAGAAGACACCAGAATTTCCAGAGACTATGATCTAGTCCAGTTTAGTGAAATGCAGTCATTAGGGAAAATGTTAGACTGAAGGTTTACTGATAAAAAAACATTATCTATTTAAAGCAGGAGATGAGCGATTGCCTACAATTCACAATCCGTCTGAAGATCTTTTTTTTTAGCAGTTATAAATCTTGTATACCAAGCCCAATATGTTTTGTTCAATCATGGCCATTGTGTCTGTCCACACAATCAACATGGCAGAATTACAATAGTCACATTTAAAAATATATTCCTTTACAATTAATACAAAGGTATAAATGAATTTATTATTTTATATACATATGTATATAATGTATTAATTATAGGAAAAAAACTGTCCCTATCTACAATGTCTGACTTTGATGTGTCTGTTCACAACTTATAAAGTAAGATACTCATTTTATTTTTTTGAAAAGTAATAAAATCCTAATCTAATTTCAATATTTTCTTCAAATTTTATTTACTTCAAATTATTATTTTCCATGTCATGGCATTTTTTTTTTCAATGTACGTAAGGGAAATAGCAGTGAAAAAAGCTATAAAAGAAATTAGAGAGAAGTTAATTCCCTTGAGCATTTTTTAAAATAGTGAAGCAAGTTTACTGCTAATTTCAACACAAAATACTCAATTCTGTGCACTTGACCCGGGAGTTCCTTTCATTTAGATAAGAAGCAATAACACTTGAAGAATTCCGAAATTTCACATCCGTTTTAACATGTTGTGTAATGAAAAACTTCATTGAGTTAGAATGAACATGTGGTATAAAAGGGATGTGTTATTTTATATGTGTGTGTATACCATATAAGATTCACAAAGCTGTATGGTTTAAAAATATTTCTTGAAAGCTAGAAATTTAAAAAAAACATTGAATAGGATAAGGAGAAATTTTACTACATATCAATCAATTAATTTCTAAACTACG
This sequence comes from Bulinus truncatus, assembly GCA_021962125.1. NCBI lineage: Eukaryota > Metazoa > Mollusca > Gastropoda > Planorbidae > Bulinus > Bulinus truncatus. Next base: position 3,887,998 of record JAGDYQ010000015.1, on the reverse strand, counting down.
TTGATTAATATTCTTGTTTAAGGATTTAAAGAAATATGCAATTCTATCCTCTCCTAATTCATTCACTAACCATGAAGGTCAAAAAATGCAGGCATTTTCTTAAGCATTGAAAAGGTCATTTTCCAGCCATCAAGTTTTTTTTTCCTGCTATAATTAAGTCATGTAAGACACTTGAAGAAAAAAAATCCTGGCTTTAAATCAAAAACAATTGTCAAATCTAAATGACAGTCATTCATTGCTACATAAACACATTAAATAAAAATTTCATGACATTGTAAAAAAAAAAAAAAAAAAAAAAAAGTTACAAGGTCAAGGGTTATTTCTTTTTACTAAGAAAACAAACAGGATTTTGGAAGATTTATAAACATGGCAGCCTAATATTGTTGTTGTTTTGTTTTTTAAATTATATTAACAATAGAACGTCAATTGTAATAATTTTACAAGGAACAAAATACTTGGTCAAACTTCTTCTACGGAGGGCCACATTGAAAACTAGATTGTTAACAGCGGGTCGCATATATATATATCTACAATTTACAACGTATTAAAACATGAATTTATGATAATAACCATGCATTTGTCATTTATTTCGCATTCACACTTACAATATGTACATGTATACGGGCCGCATAATATACAATGAAGGGCTGCATGCGGCCCGAGGGCCGTAGTTTGCCCACCCCTGTACTAGGGGATACCATTGTTAATGATCAATAATTGCTACAAAGCAATCACAATTCCTTAAGTTCCTCTTGTCAATAAACGCTATAGACCAGTTGAACACAAAACAGGATATATATAAACAGAAACGACTGTGAAGCCAACCAAGCATGAAGAATTTGTGAGGTGTGCTTGCATCATAACTAGGTGTGCCTAAATACACACAAATTAAATACATCTAATGAAAAAAAAGCTGTGTTTTAAATCTTTGCTTTCCTACAGTGATGAGTTCCATTTTCTCAAAATTAATATCCCTGATGAATTGTATTGAAATAAAACTGATTTTTTTTAATCTGATTCTGATTTTCAACACTAAAATAACCTTATATTTTTGTCATCATTAAACTCAAACAAAACAGGTTATCATTTATTTTTGTATGAATATTATTTAAATTTAGATTAAATTAAAACAGAAAAGAAACAGGACTGAAGTTTTTGTTTGCAATATTAACATTTGTCCAAAAAAGAAAAAAACAGTGGTTTTGAATGTAATGACAGCTTATTATGATTGGAGCACCATGTGATAGGCCTCTCTCTCTCTCTTTAAACTCTCTCAGTAATCTGCAGGCTGAGACTTGAGTCTCTTAGAGCCCGTGAGATCAGACTTGCTGTGTCTCTCAACATCTGGAGACTGCCATAGAGCCCGATGGCCAGCAAGCTTCCGGACTGGTCCACCCTGTGGTCCGCCAGTCCGGGGCACTCGAATAGCAAATGATCTACGGTTTCCTCCACTTCCCTGCAGTGTCTGCAAAGGGTGTCGACATTGGGCCTCAACCTCCCAAAGTACGGGCCAATAGGACAGTGCCCAGTTCGGAACTGGGCAATTAGCACCTGCTCGACACGCCTGAGCTTCCACCACAGGTCAGTTTTGGACGGCCGCTCCAGAAACTTTCAGATGTTAACTCCGTTCACCCCATGAGCCCAGCCCGAGAACCACTTCGATTGTCCAAAGAGGCAGATCATGGAACGTGCTGCCTCGAATGAGCTCTTTCTTGCACTCACGGGCAGCACTTGGGAATCTGTCGACTGGACTATTGCCTTGGCAATGCCGTCTGCCCTTTCATTTCCGGGCACGTCCGCATGCCCGGGAACCCATTGAAGGGTCACATGCATGTGATGTTGGGACGTTGGGACACAAGACCCTGTATTGCCATCAGCATGGCTTCCAGCAGAAGCGGCCATTCCTCTGTCCCTTTTACAGCTTGGAGATCAGAGAGCGCGTCAGTGAGAATGACAATGTCTGTAGCAGGCAAAGTACCCTCACAGATTAGCTCCCCTATGTGGTCCACTGCCTCAGTAATGGCTGTCATCTCTGCCTCGTAAGCACAGAGCGACCCACATAAGCCAGCATGGTCTTTCATGTGATAGGCCTATAAATGAACATAATGAGATATTTGTTCAGAGAATGTAATAATGAAAGGAAAGCAAACATCTGTATTTAGCTGACATTAAATATTCTGGAGTGATCCAGTGCCGATTCCATTGCATTAACACTTATGTGTGTTATAAATAGTTCTAAAAATTTCCAAGTAAAAATGTTAAAACAATGCACCTTTGGCATCACAAGTCGGGACAAGTAAGCATCCTAATTTAAAAGAAAGACAAATGTGAGTCAACCTGCCTAGTTACATAAAAATACCTGTGCAAAATCATTTACATTATAAAATTGTACACTGGCTTCATTTTCCTCAGGTAACCAATGTACATTTACTCTCTCTCTCTGTCATTTATCAGCTGGAGTTGATTTCAAAATGTATTCTTTTTGTTAAAAAGATATTTTAAATATGGTTGTATTAGAATTGAGGCTACTTTTTTGTTTTATATCCTTGTTCATTAACTAATTTTGTTTGTAAAATTAGCTCTGATAATATTGGTGTATTTTTTTTTAAATTAATAAAATCTTCATTTAATTTCAATTAGTTCTTCAATATTTTTTTTAATTATTATGTCTATTATGAGCTTAGGTTTTATGACCAATTTAATTAAGAAAATTAAATAATTATGATGATCAAGAACAGCAAGGTTAAATGTATAATAATATAAATAACTTCTGATTTCAAGTTTTTTTTTCCAAAGTTTGATATGATTTTGGTTAAGAAAGGTGTATCTTACTTAAGTACACTGAACTTTGGACAAAAATGTTGATAAACAACTGATAACTGTGTATGACTATGTCAAAGGTTATATTTATGGAGTAGAGGTCGGTGGACCGGTACTAAGTCCTAAGTTCAGTCACATTATTTTGACTTATATCTTGCCTCTTGGCAGACTATAAACTTGAAGTGTTAAAATGCAAAATGGTAAAAAGTATATCACAGAAGAAAAAAAAATGAACCCACAATTCAATTTAATTATTTAAATGGTACCCTTTATAACCATTTTCATAACAACATTTAAATAGCCTACTTAATTAGAAGAAAAAATTTAATGTAGTGTCGGTGGTCTACTAGGAAAAATTGTTTAAAATAATACGGGCTAAAGAAGAAGATATATGAATAAATTAATCTTTATTTTACCTTAAACAACGGCAAATAGTATGCTGGGGTTTTGCATACCCTTCTACCAGCTTGTTGAGCAAAAGACGAAAATAGGGCTGCCATAGTGTTAACCTATCGACTTAAAACACGGTTAAGAAATGTGTTGCAGTCGATGAACAGTGCAATACTGCGTAACTGCACATACTAGTAAACAGTGTTGCCAGGTTTCTTTTGGCTAAGACTGCAGTAGATTAAAAAAATAGCCCAAAAAGCTGCCTGAAATACCGCCAATTTTCGTTCGATTTTTTTTTTTTTTTTTGTGTGCGGTATAGGAATTGTTAAGAAGTTAAGATATTCTGATATTATGTTTAAAGTTTTAATTATGTTTCTACAATTTATATCTAGTAACTTATCAATGATAAGTAATCGATGATTGATGGGGGGAGGGGGGTGGGAATGGCAAGAACATATAATATTGCATAATATAAATATAAAAAAGTTGTGTTGAAAAAAAAATAACTATCCAAATGGACGAGAAAAAATGTTTCATTATTTTTCGATAAATAGTGCTGATAAGTTATTAAAATACTTGTCGGCTAGCCTTTACTGAAAACACATACTCAGACACACACATACATATAAAAGACACAATAAATGATTGTTGATTATATATATATATATATATATATATATATATATATATATATATATATATATATATATATATAATTATTACTGAAAAAATAACTCTCCAGTTGATACAGTGGGCCAGCCTCGTAGTGTGAAAATTCTACAGCATGGGCCAGGCATTCTACAGCAGGAGCCAGGCAATAGCGGGGGTGGGGGTGGGGGGGGGCAGGAAATACATTTAGAGCCCCTGCCCCTCCCCGCACGCTAAGGGCCTGCAGTGGGCGCGATAGACTAAAACCAAAATGACCACCAAATATAGGAAACACATGAAAGTGGCCCACCCTCCAACTCCACCATGATACATATGAGGACGACCACTACACCCACTAATTATCAATAATACATATTTGGAGCAAAGATTATGGGGGAAAGCCTAATGAAGTTTTGTAATATATATATATATGTCCGGGTGTAGGATTCCACCATCACGTCTTTTGTTTTCTGTTTATCTCCATAACCAGCCATGTGTAACCGTGCCACTGAACTTGATATAACATTATGCTCAGTGAACCATACCCATTTAGGGGCCATCCATAAAAGACGTCCACACAAAGGGGGGGGGGGGTTCAGCAAAAAGTGGACTAAAGTGGACATGGGGGGAGGGGGTTGAGGACAGAGTGGATGTCCACAATGTAGTGTTTTTGCATAAATTTACTGCAAACAATTCCAGTTTAATGACAAAAGAGTTATAGAAATCGGAAGCCGTTTTATTATTTAAAAGTTGTCAGAAGTATGTCGACAGATACATGTTGTAAAAACGAAACAGACAAAATGGCGACTGTAATGTCGGCACAAAAGGGTTTTTTTTCTTATGTAAATATTTTTAATTTCAAATTTTTTTTTTATTGTTCATTTTTATTTTAATTAATTTTATTATCGCTCTTTACAATAAAAAAAAATTTGGCAGTATTGATGGGCAGTCAGTGCACATTAGGTATATGACTTCAGAACAACACTTGTATGGCATACCATCAACAGATGAGTTTTTATTGTAGAAACACAAAACCATATCAAATTTATTAAAAAAATTGAAAAATGTCACCCACCAAGCATTTTGAAGTTTTAGAAAAATTGACATTTGTTAATAATTTCAAGTATTGTTTCATAAACTTTTATTTGTAAAAATAAAACGTAAATTCAGTTTCTCTGGTGAGTGGCAAAGGGGAATAATATCTTGCAGAACTTTTATTGGTCTTTCCGCACAAACATTGCTACGTGGAGTGAGTATTGGAGATGTACTTTGAGACCAATGAGTTCGAAGACAGCGCAATGCTTTTGGATAATCATTAACAGCATGGAAAAGAAGTTCATATTGTTCAGCTTTGTAATGATGATCACTAAACCAGGCATCACTCCATTGTCCACAGATAAATTCACACAATTTCTGAAGGTTCTTTAGTTCATCAGGCAATAGTATGAAAGCCAACAATGCAAAAATTGCTCCAGAGTTCCATCGGGCATTGCTGAGGCTAGGCAGTGCGCTAAAATTAACTTTCGGCATTTGTTGAGAACTCTTAAAATGCTTAAAAACGCAAATTAGATGGTTTTTCTAAAATTGGAGCACATTTCTTTGTTTTACTTTCAAAATCTTTTTTTAACATAATCTTTAAGTATCTTATTTACATATGGATAATTTATGTTAGGAGACTCAGTTGAATCACCGAGTAATGCATCACACACGTGTCTAAGAACACGATTAAGTATATATGGTGCTGACAATCTATAAAGACTGGTGCAGACTCACTATGTTGAACAAAAAGTTTCTGAAGTTTCACCACAACACCAGACTTCGACCCTGTATTAACATTTGTAGTGTCTGACACTATCATCTTTATAGCTGACCATAAGTTATATTCATCTAAAACTTTTTGAATGGCAGATCCAATCGTAGCAGCTTTGCCATCAGGTAAAACTAAGACGGATAGCCTCACTTCTTTTGCTTCATTTTTTAATACAACTACTTGGTGTTCTTTTTTCTTCATAATTTTACCATCAAAATGTAAACTCCATAAGCTATTACGCAAGTATTTATTAATGTTTCTTTTAGTTTACTTGCTTCTCTGAATACAGCTCGATAGACACCTGACTGAGAAGGAGTTGCTATTTTTACGCCGGACTTATGCAAAACTTTGCTCACTAATGCTGCTCTTCGAGCTGGTAGTTTCCCAGATTGAACTAATGAAACTGCACTAGAAGTAGATTGCTGTGATTGTTTCTTATGTGTGCTTTGATCCAAGCTTTCTGTGGATGACAGCATTGCATCAGCACCGTCAGAGCTACTTTGAGAATTCTCGTTATCACTTGAATCACTGGAACTTTCAAAACTGCTTTTTTGTTGTTGTGCCTCATTAATTTTGCAAACAATTTTCCGTTTTGATGGATGAATTGTACTTTGACTAGCAATTTTAGTTGTAGTATATCCCATCTTACCTCCACTTTGAATTTGTATTTCGTAAAGTTTTTTGTCCTCAGCACATAACCATTGACCAGTTTTGTTTGTGACATCAAATACCTTATCAAACTGCTCCCGTATGTCACCCACAGGTTTTTTCAAATGAACATCATACCTTCTAATTAAAGTTTCAATTTTTCTGCTCACTGATCGCAAAGACAGTATTGGGAAATTTAAAAAGCTCCATAATAGCTCTACTTCTTTCCTGAGTGCTGCAACTCTTTTCAATCTGGATTTTTCCATAGAGGCCAAGCCCATGTAGCGACCAATTGTCATCCACTCTTTTGGCATTCTAGAATGTGAAAGCAATGGCTCGATCTCGATTCCAATTTTGTTTCTTTTCTTAAGAGTGTTTTGAATTTTTTTCAAATTACTCGCCCATTTGTCCTTATTTTTAGCAACAGAAAGTGATGACTTTTTTAAAGACATTTTTAAGAATAAAATTAGGCAAAATTAAAATAATCATTCAAACTCAAGTATAATTGAAAAATCTAACATGGAGAACAGGAAATAGAATTTTAATGGTAAACAACTGGAGTAAAAGTAAACTTCAGTAAAAAGAGCCAAAAGGATTATTTTTAAACTAAAAAATGTTTTGGTGGGTGAACTTTTTCAACAAAATTGATGATTTTTTGTTGTATTTATTATTTTTATATAAAAGCTCATCAAAATCTGGCACGCCACTTGTAAAATTACAAAGTTTTTTTTTCAAGTCATATACCTAGTGCACATTCTTTCTTAGCCAGGATGACAAGGCTAGAGTTCCTTTGGGCCTTCCAGCTGCATCAAAACAGGCACCACTTCTAATGCACCTGGAATATCGTATCCATTTGCCTGACCATGATTGGGTTGTGGCAGATAGGCATAAACTAATACCTTCAGTTTATGCTGCATGTATTATCAAGGATGGCAGTGTGACCTATTCTGGACCAACATCTATATCAATAAGGAATGGTAAACATGACTCCAGTACTGCTGCCTCACATGTTGCGGATTTTGATGTACTTGTCTCTCAGGATATTTTCAAGAATGTGGCATGTACAAATGGTGAATTAGTAAAGCCTATAGTTATTATTACTGTTGACGGAGGCCCAGACGAGAACCCACGTTATCCAAAAACTTTGAATGCTGCATATAAATTGTTTACCAAGCACAATCTTGATGCTTTTTTTATAGCCTGTCATGCCCCGGGTCACAGTGCCTACAACACGGTAGAACGACGAATGGCCCCCATTGTCTCATGACCTGTCAGGCCTCATTCTTCCTCATGATCATTTTGGGTCCCATTTGGATGCAAATGGTAAAACTATAGACCAAAACCTGGAAAAAGCAAACTTTAAAAAGGCTGGAGAAATACTCGCTGAAGTTTGGAGTCAGGCTGTCATTGATGGCTATGATGTGCATGCACAGTATGTTGAACCAAGCAGCACAAGCACATTTCTTCGTCTGTGAATTGGTGTTGGAATCATGTCCAACAGTCTCAATATTTTCTGCAGATCATCAAATGTAATGATGTAACATGCTGTGGAGCAAGACGAACCAACTATAATGAACTATTTCCCAAACGTTTCATTCCAGCTCTTGTACCTTTTGTTAGTCATGAAGCAGGCGTCATGGCTGCAGCTATCGGGAGTAGTAGTGGTACTTATGGATCACTGTTTCAGAGGCTTGCACTGATTGGTCTGGAGCCCGATCACAGTTACAGTAGCATGCCTTTTGATATCTATTGTCCATCAGTGGCTGGAAAAATTCCCAAGCGAATGTGTTTCTGCGGCAAATACTTCCCATCACAGGTGGCAATGAAAAAACATAAGGTCGTCCATTACAATATTCCTGTTTGTGAACATGATGAGGCAGAAGTATCAGACAAGGAGATTGAACCAGAAATTGAAAATTCACCAACAGATGTAGTCATCATACGAAATATGTTTGAATGGCTGCAATCGGAATTTCAATCCCGCTGTATAATCGTGGTTTAATTCTTTGCATTTTTTAATTATAATTCAATGAAATGTTTTTAAACAGTAATTTTGTTCATATTTAGAATTATGTTTGTAAATATGTACTCTTTATATTGTTTACATTCTCCCAATTTAAAAATTCGAAACGTTCATTAATTCATGTTCGGTAAATTTTATGTTTTGGACGTCCACAACTGGGGGGGGGGAGGGGGGTCCAGTCAAAAGTGGACAAATGTGGACAAGGGGGGAGGGGGGTAAAAAATAGCAAAAAATTGGTGGACATCTTTTATGGATGGCCCCTTACTACTTCCCCCCCCCCCTTTTTTTTTTAAATTTTTAAGTATATAGGACAGGAGTGTCCATGAATGAGATCGATGAAAGCCCCAATCCGGTAATATATATATTAGGGTGTCCCAAAAAAAATGAAGTTTTGAAATGTTGATGTCTCACCCCACAGAATATGTCTGTATGGTAACTGTAGTTAACCTGCAAAATTTCAGCTCATTTGGACAATGTTTAGAGGTCCCCCAAGAGGTTTAAAGTTCCAGATTTTGGTGTAAAATCATTCGCGGTCAAATCTAATACAGAGTTAATGTTGCATTATATGCGAAACTGATATATTAAGTAACAAATTGATGCTTAGTATTGTTTATAATATTAAATGAAACAAAATATATAAATCTTGAATGGTTTATATTTTTAAATTTGAAATTTAAGTAAAAAAGTATGAAAAACAAAGTTTTATTCATTTTGTCAAGTTAATTCTTGAATCAATGTCAATCTACTTGAAAAATAATAATAATAAGCAATGCAAATAAGCATTCCTGCTATTTATTTTGTACTTTGTACTGTAGGGTAGGCAAAAATTTAAAAAACTTCTTCAAATTTAAATTTTAGCCAGCTGTTCACGATTACACTCTGCAAAATTTTTCCGATGTTTTTCAACCACTTGGAGCAAAAATTGTCCTTGTTCTTCATTCTTGGTGATACTGTCATTGAAATTTTGTATCAATGCTACACTTCGCTCTGCAGAGTCATTGATACAGGCCAGATTCTTTACAAAATCTGCTGCAACTTTAAAAGATGGTGTACCTGACCAGGCTTCAACAGGAACATCTAGAAAACTGGCATCAATGTTGGATGTTTCAAAAAATGTGGTAGAAGCACGCAAATCAACAACACTTTTTGATAGTGTTTTTATGAGATGCGGTCCACGTTCTGATTGCATTGTCCGAACAAGGCCAGTTTTTTCTTTGTCCGACAAAAGGGTTTAAAATAACGCAAGCGTCGACAGTTCCGGACTCAAGTACCACGAGTGACGCACCATCATTTTCAATCCAGTCGATCGAAGAACGGCATCATCATATACGTATAAACGCTTTATCAACAAGATATCATTCACATGTGCATCTGCGGTGAGCCTGCATGAAAACCATGATTGAAGATAAACACATATGGTAAACCGATTAAAGCGCTGAATACCTTGTAATTCTCGAGCTGTTAACTGAAAGATGGTTTCGTTACCTGCAAACAATAGTTTGATTTTCAATGCATAGATTGCTTTCGCCATCCACCTTGCTCTATGTAGGGCACCAGGTCTGCGAATGCTGACATCAACCTCCAACCCAACCATTTGTGCAGCAAGCAGAAGAAATTCCAAATAATCATCGTGTGAATGACTGAGCTCAAGTTGACATTTGATAAATTCTTTAATCGAATCAGACACGATTATCAAAGGGGCGGATCTGGCTTCGGGTGTGTGATTTAATTCTGGCCATTTTTTTCGAAACCTCTTAAAAAACAAAATCTCTGGTCCAGTGGATGGTCCAAGACAAACATTGAATGCATCGGAAAGGAGTACTTCCAACATGTGATGACGGCATGCCATCCATAATAGATTACGTCCCAGGGGTACTTCTTACACAATACAAGCTCCATTGAGTCTTCCAGTATTGGAAGCCGTAGTGTCGAAGCACATGCCGATGACCATAGATTCGCACTTCCAGGATTTGCTATGTTTAAATACTGCATCAGCAGCTGCCCTTCCTGACCCGGACCCGGATGCTAACTTGGGAACACCAAGAAGCTTTGTAGTGCCATCGACAAGTGATGAGAGCAGGACAGGTAATCGATCGCCGTTGTTGGTAACATGTCCGGTAACATCGGGCAATAGCTTACCATCCAAATGTACAATTGATTTTGAGGGAATATAGTCTTTTTTTATATATGCTGCAGCTTGTTGACGACAAAGCTTGCGATGACGATGCATTGTGTTCTTGGAAAATACTGTGTCAGATGTCAGAACACCAGCTTCGTTGAATGCGGATGCAAGTATCATTGTTGATTTTCTAATGCTGGTGTTCGTTCTGTCCAGCACTGCAGCAACTTTTGGTGATATGATGCCTGACAATTTAGCATGCTTAGTTTAAAAAAATTAAATCTTCAAAAAATATGCACATTGCTTAAATTTTGCACATTAGGTATTTTAGATGTTTTCTAGCATTTATTACATTTTCTAATTAAGAATCACACAATTTCAACTCTAGTTAATGGTAGCAATGAGATAAATATAAGTATATTAAAACTTCATTTTATTCAACTATGGCATGCAAAAACTGCAAATTATTTGAGCCATGATTCGTCTGGATTTTTATGTTGGCCTAATACTGGAATTTTAAAAGCTCTTGGGGGACCTCTAAATGTTGTTCAAATGAGCTACAACTTCACCAATTCACTCATTGTACCCAAGAGACACATTTCAAGGGGTGAGACACCAAAGATTTAAAAAAAAAAATTATTTCGAGCATTTTTGGGACACCCTAATATATATATATATATATATATATATATATATATATATACTAGTACGGCCAAGGCCGTAGCCGGGGAGGGGGCTAGAGGGCTGCACCCCCCCCCCAATTAATTCTAAAAATCAAATTTTATTATAAAATATACTACTTTATCATTGCGTTCCAATTTTTTCTTATATAAAAGTCTCCGCACGGCCCCCCCCCCCCCAATACCGCACAGCCCCCCCCCAAACAAAATCCTGGCTATGGCCTTGAGTACGGCCATCATTCAAGAGAAGGCTGGAGACATTCTTGAGAAACTGAAAGAACAAACTCCAGGTTTGTACTACGAAAATCTAGAATTCAAGGCTACCACTGGCTAGTTTGCAAAGTTTAAACGACAATTGAACGATCAGTGTAATAAGAGTATAAAAAATGCATTTTATATAAACGATCAGTTGTAAAAGACTTAAATAATGTAATGACTGCATAAATGACCATTTACATTTAAGTAAGAATAATGTAATAATATACAGCGCCGCGCCGCGACAACCACCGGCGTGCAGCCAGTAGTGAGCACATGAGTGAGTGAGCAAGCAAGTAGACAAGCGCGTGAGTGAACCTGTGAACGAGCGAGCGTTTAAGCCTTAAGCGAAAGATCACGTGAGTGAGTGAGCACGTAACCGAGGAAGTAAGTGATTGAGCGAGTAGGTGAGTGAGCGATAGAGTGAGTTTATGAGTGAGCACATGAGTAGGCGAATGAGTGATCGAGCGCGTGCGTGAGTGACATAGCACTGCGTGGATGAGCGGATACGTGCGGATGAGCATGTGAGTGAATAAGAAAGTGCGTGAGCAAGCGATCACGTGGGTGAGTGAGTGACTGAGCATGTGTTTCATTAAGCGGAAACGTGCGTGAGTAACTGAACACGTGAGTGAACAAGCCAGCAAGTAGGTAAGTAAGCAAACACGTGGGTGAGTGAGCGGACAAGTGCGTGAGTAGCTGATCACGTGGGTAGGTGACTAAGCACGTGGGAGAATGAGCGAGCACGTGCCTGAGTACCTTAGAACGTGTGGAAGTGACCAAGCGAGCACGTAGGTGAGTGAGCCAGCACGTGGGTGAGTGACCGAGCAAGTGCGTGAGTGACCGAGCAAGTGCGTGAGTAGCTGAGAACGTGCGTGAGTAACTAAGCAAGTGCGTGAGTGATTGAGCACGTGGTTGAGTGAGCGAGCACGCGGGTGAGTGAGCGATCACGTGAGTGAGTAAGCGAGAATGAGGGTCAGCTATCAAGTACGTGCGTTAGTGACCGATAACGTGGGTGAGTGAGATAGCACGTGCTTGAATAACTGAGCACGTGGGTTTGTGACCGAGTAGGTGGGTGAGTAACTTAGCACGTGGGTGAGTGAGCGGACAGGTGCGTGAGTAACTGAGCACGTGGGTGAATAATCGAGCACGTGGGCTAGTGACCAAGCACGTGCTTGATTGACTATGCCATATTACCATATGTTTAACCCCCCCCCCCCCATATGTATACATTGCATCTTAATGTTACAGGCAAAATTTATTATTATTCAATTTAAAAAAAAAAAAAGGGCGACCTTGATAATGCAGATAAAACACAGATTGAAAAAAATTGTCAACAGACTTCAGAATCGATTGTATGCTATTCTATTAATATACTCGTGGTACTCGTGTAGTCGGATACAATAGCACATGCAATAAACGATGGAGTGGTAGAAGTAGTATAACTTTTGTGCATTTTTGTAAACTAGGTCAAAAGGCCCGGTACCCGGACCGGCGAGTGACTCCTTATGATTGAGTTGTATCCCTTTGACCATCTTTACAACTATACATAATTTGCGCACTACTTGGAATTCCCAAGACTATTTTTAGCCAAGCAAGAGTTCACTCCTATTGAATGAGACTAAAATGTTGGAATTCCCCAGTCTATTTTTAGCCGAGGAATTTATACACACGCTCGCTCGCCAGGCTAGACGATTATGTATTAGATGTATTTAAATAATTTTTAGTCATTACACGTTTGGTCGATGAGATTGATGCAGCCCCGTAGCGTGAAAATTCTACAGCAGGGGCCAGGCCTATTGCGCGGGGGGGGGCATAAAATAAACGTAGAGCAAACAAGCAGAGGGGGCCAGACATAACGCAGCCCTACCCCCCCTCGCTCCCGCACGTTACGGGCTTGGATCGATGCTAAATATTAATACATCAATGCGCCAAAACATAAATAATATATATGATATGAAGAGATTAAACATCAAGGTCAATGATAGAATTAGATCGCTTTATGAGTGTTGAAGACTAATTCGCGTGATTAAATCACGTGTGGATGCAGTGCCGGACCCACGGATTTGGGGGCCCGGGGTGCTTGGCCTCTTTGTGGGGACCCCTGCATTTTGATATTCGACACCATGACATGAGATAATGTACTTCATATTTAATGCAAAAAAAATGCCCCCCCTCAAGCTGGGGCCCGGGGGCTTTCAAATTTGAACCCCACCCTAGGTACGCCTCTAGTGGGATGTCAATAGCAAGCTTACCGAGATCAAGAATCACTGCTACACTCTTTAATATTGGAGTGTTTACAATAGACAACTGAGGAGCTATTTGAGTATCTAAATGGCATGTAGCACACTTCAAGGAAAATTCAGATACAGCTATTTTCGAGATTATACTGCATGGATAAAAAAAAATATTAGGTATCGTAACAGTGCCGTAGTGAGCTTAACTCGCGCCCGGGGCACAATACCTTTTTAACACCTTTTTATGTAAAATAATACATTTGGCGACCCCCCCCCTACGTCTCTGTATCATAATTAGTTTAATGTTACAATGTCTCTCTTTCTCCCCTCATATATATATATATATATATATATACAGGCCCGAAGCGTGCGGGGTGCCAGGGGCCGGGTCCCCTGCGTTTTTTCTGCCCCCCCCCCTCTGCTTATTTGTGCTACTTAGTAAAATGTATTACCTGCCTCCCTCCCCCCCCCCTGCCAATGCCTGGCCCCTGGTATAGAATGTCTGGCCCCTGCTGTAGAATTTTCACGCTACGGTGCTGTGTATATATATATATATATATATATATATATATATATATATATATATATATATATATAGAGAGAGAGAGAGAGAGAGAGAGAGAGAGAGTGTGTTATATGGGGAATTGTGTCAAAAAGAAAAACAGTTTAATACGAAAATTATAAAGAATGCGTGTGAGGTCCTTGTTTGATGAGATGTCTTTTAAATCCTGTTAACCACTCATGGGACAATTTTTATAGTACACTTCTTTCATCCCCACCATAGCTGATGGGGCATAGGGCCACTGGCGGCGGAGCAGGGGGGGGGCAGGGGGCAGCGGCCCCCCTAAAACTTTTAAGGGGGGGCGGCGCCCCCCCCCCTTTAAATTTCCAGTCTGCCCCCCCCCTAAAATTTTAACTTTTTTAACTTTGTAATTCATTTTAGTTTATATGTGTCATTTTCGTTTTCATAATTCATTTGATTTATTTCTTAAATTTAATATTTGAAAGAAATTATAATTAATTGACATTTTACAGTAATCACATTATTAAGAGTTGTTGTGGCATATTTTAAAATTAGTTGCAAGTACCCGGCTTTGCCCGGGTTTAAAATAATGTTTTCTGTTTATTTAAGAAGCGTAATTTGACGTTTAATTAAGATTTAAAATAAGACGCGTAAAAAAGGGTTTATTTGCATGCAAATTGCAATAAAAGGGTACATTTATCTTAAAGCAATGTGATACACAACATTTTTGGCAGTTCCTCTCTCTCTCCCTCCCCTTCCTCCCTCTTTCCCTCCCTCTCTCTCCCCTCCCTCTCTCTCCCTCTTTCCCTCCCTCCCTCTTTCCCTCCCTCTCTCTCTCTCTCTCTTAGGCATGACTGTATCAAAAGATGACAATTCCTATGGATGAAGGAATAGAATGTAATAATGTAGTAAGTAATGTGATATTTGGTTCCCCGTACCGATAATATTTATAGTAAGTTAGCTATGTGGGAGAGAAGCTCGTAAAACCTGAAATCGGGGTAAAAGTTTGCCAATTTTCATGTCTTTGATATCCAAAATAATTAATTACAATTAAAGTACCCATTGAGATGGAACGAAACCTGTTTAAGAACATTCCCCATGTAATTTTGTGTACGTGTACCCAGTGGTGCAACCAGCAAAAAAATGCTGGGGGGGGGGGCGCTCACATATTGAAAAAAGACAGTTTGACAGTCTTTTTTGTAACTTTATAACGTAAATTATGTATTGATGATTTGGCCGGGAGGGGGGGGGGGGCTCGAGCCCCCCCCCCCCCCCGGTTGCGCCACTGCGTGTATCAAATTTCACGTTATTAGGTTGTCTGGATCTTGGGATCTTGAGTTTTAAGGGAACAGACAGACAGATAGCAAATGCGTCTTATAAGTATAGAGAAGTATTGCCATCTACCGAATGATGGCAAATGTAATTTTTAAAGCAAATACAATTATTTATTATCTTTTCATAAATTACTTTTTGTTTATTGAGTTTCCCGTTTCCGGTTTCATATTCATCATCATTCATGATAATTATCAGTAATTTTCTTATCTAATTTCACTATTAAATTTGTAAACAAACTGACATTACGAATCAGTTGACGACAGAAGTGCTCAATGTTCATTTTTATTTTTTTTAATATATTATTTTTTAATAATATCGATTAAATACTTGCTACAGAATTATTATATTCTATTATAGAATTAAGGGGGTAAAATTTGTCTTTCGGTCATATTTTGTCTTGCCCCTCATTAAATTTTCAAGGGGGGGGGCGGCGCCCCCCCCCCCTTGAATTTTGGCTTGCCCCCCCCTTAAAATACTTCGTTCCGCCGCCGGTGCATTGGGGGCTATGGAGGCACCAAGGTAGAAAGGGGACCTAAACCATGACCTGAAAATCCTTGGTCCTCACTGGAGATTGAAGCAGTGACCCTCAGGTAGACAGTCGAGCACTTGACCACACGACCATCCGTACCCGTTAACGGTTGAGGTAAGCTATTCTTATTTTTAACCAATGCCAAAGGAGGTTAATTTAAATGAATTTGTTTCTATGGCTTGGACGAAGCCCGAAAAAATAAAAATTGCCTCGCATGCGCACATCTATATATATAGACAGACTTCGAAAAATAAAAATAATATTACGGAGTCCTTCTGGACGGAACCGTAGCCACTCGGTAAAAATAGATAAAGCAATTTGCAAGCTTTCAAAAGACACAAATCTAAGCCAGATGCGTACATTTTGAGTTCTTAAATGTCATTATTATAAAATTATTTTTTTTTAATTCGTTAGGAAAAAGGCCTATTATTATTAAAAGTTGCAAGTAAAAGAAATCAATTTTTATGAAATATATTTAACTTTTAACTTATTTTAAGTGTTATTTTAGTACCAGTAACGACTAGTAAGTAATACACTGTCTATCAGTTATTGTGTTGTTTTTTGTAGAATAAATTATAATGGCAAGTGATACTACCGAGAATGATACCAATGAATTTGTTAAGAATTATTATGGTAAATGCTTGGAAAAGACAGAAGATCTCAAAACAAATGCCTGCTCTTCACAAAAGGGAAAATTTCCAAACTATGTACGAGAAATAAGACAACTGATTCATGACGAGGTCAAAGCAAAGTAAGGGAATTAAATTAATTATACTATAGGAGTAAACCTTTCAAGATAATATAAATTAAACAGTGATTCTCAAAGTCTGGTCGCAGTTAGATATAATCACACCGTTTTAGGGGCCTTAGGCAAAAGTGCTGCCACTTGCAAATATTGGGCCAATCAATATCTTAAAAAACTGGGGTCGCTTTTGTCATCCCTAACTGTTTAGTCATTTCAGGCTCCAGACTTCCCTTTCCTGGTTGGAAAAACAAAAATCCTAGTTTGCCTACCCACAGGAATGGGCTGAATGGCACTGGTGGTAACAACTTGTCATGATCATATTTGAAATAGGCCACCAAAATAATTTAATCCTTTTGATTAGAAATAATTTAAAGTTTCTTTGTTTTTATCCTTTTTTTCTTTCTTTACAGGTGGGTATAAAAAAAAAATCTAATAGATTTCTTAGTGGGTTGCAAGCTGCAAAGTTTTGAGGACCACTGAATGGAGCAATTAAAATGTGGAATCATTTGTCATACTTTTCAGGTACTATGGCTGTGGGCCTGTCTTTCCTCCAGCCCTCTACGGAGCCTCAGTCCTTGATTTGGGTTGTGGAAGTGGACAAGACTGTTATATTCTGAGTAAATTGGTTGGATCAGATGGAAGGGTAGTAGGACTTGACATGACAGAGGAGCAGGTGACATTGTTTTTAAAAAAGAGGGAACTCTTGAAACGAATAAATAGTTGATAGATATTTCTAACTTGAGCTTATGAATTTTAGATTTTTTTTGATGTTGTGCATTGTTGTTTTTTTTAGTTAATGCCTTTTTTTTAGTTAATGCATTTTTTTTTCCAGCTTGCAATAGCCAACAAATATATTGACTATCATACCAGCCAGTTTAGTTATTCAAGGCCGAATGTTAGTTTTGTGAAGGGCTTCCTGGAAAAGATGGAAGATGTTGGCATCGAAAACAATGCTTTTGATGTTGTTGTGTACATTTTGTATTCTTAATTACCATAAACGATAAAAAAGTGCTTTAGTATCATAATGAAACATATCAATTTCAAAAGATTTGATATTCACTGGATTTATTAACTCAAAACTCTGTAGTTGACATATTTTATTGCTTTAAATATTTTTATAATTTATTTACAGATCTAACTGTGTTATTAACCTATGCAAAGATAAATCCGCAGTTCTTAGGGAAGCATTTAGAGTATTGAAGGTAATTGTTTTATTGACGCCTTCATTTTTTTTTTTCTGAACGGTACAGTTTGCCAATTTTTTTTTTACTACCTTTTCATGATGTTATGGTTATGTTAATAGAAATAGCACCGTAATACAGCATAGCCACTTAATTTCCCTTTCAAATTCCATGAATTGTTTCAGTTAACTTAAACAGAAAAATATTTGTAACGAAAAGCAAAGCAAAAACTTCCCATTTAAACAATAAAAAATCTGAGATTACTGTAAGTGATACAAGTCCTTTTCCCTGTTTATGAAAGCATTGTAAAACCTAGAATAAAATCTTTGACATACCTGCCTATTTATTCTGACTCTCTGTAAGAGCTTGTTGTTTTTTATATATTGCAATAGATAAGTTAGCAAATATTCCAGGGGTAATACTGCAAATGATGAGTTTCATTTTATCCTTCTAATATGCTCGCTTTGCATTTGTTTACAACATTAATTCTATGAAAGTTCTTGGTAAGAAAAAGATAATTGAAAAAATAAAAAAAATATTTTAATTTGTCATTTTTTTTTATTATTATCTCCAGGAAGGTGGTGAGCTTTACTTCAGTGACATTTACGCTGATCAGACTGTACCCTCGTATATAAGAGAAAATGAAGAACTTTGGTGTAAGTTTGCCATACGAAATACTATTATTTTATACACCTATCCGTCCAATATCACGGTAGATATGTTTTTGAAATATCCTGTTTCATGAAACCGTGTTGTGTGAGACTAAGAAATATAGGTAAAAAAAAGCATGTTCCCCAAAAAAAGTCTAAAATAAAATATTTTTTTCTTAAGTTCAACCAAAATTGTTTATTTTGATTAAAAATGCAAAAAAGCAAATTGGAATTCTTACTTAGTCAATTTTTGTAATTCAACGGAACGATCAGCATAATGAGGCTGGAGTAATTATTTAATCTCAATGCAAGAGTGTAAATTTTAACACAAAATACATAAATCATGATTCAGCATTTCCTATGGCTAGTCAAGAAATCGTGCAAGAAACACATACAACTTTAAGAATTCCTAAATCATACTTTCCTTTTTAGCATGTTTAATATGGATAATTTCATTAGAGTGAATAAGTGTTGAAAGAGAAAAGTGGCAATTTTCTAAACATGTTAGAGTGAAACCGTGTAGCCGGAATCAGTATTGTAGGTGGGAGAGTATATCCATTAACATGTTTCTCTAAAATACTAAAATTTTTACAAATGAAAATTTTTGCTACCTGATGCTTTCATCTTGTTAGCATTTCTTTAAACATAAGTATTTTATGCATCTAACAATAAGAGCATAATTATAATGTTATGATTATATTTTGTAAAATTTCTCAGGCAGAAATCTATTCTAATCGCTATGTCCTCCAATCACAAATGTCAATCTCTAACACAGAAATACACAAATCATAGAATAAATAACTATTAAAACTAGTCCTTTAACATCAGGTTTATTATTCATAATCACAATAAAACAGGAACATAAATGGAAAAATGGATTAACAATCCTACAAATACCAAGCTCAGTGATTAACCACAATTCATGTTACAGTCATAAAAAAACATCCTTCTCATAGGTCATCTGGTCAGTCTGCGCCCATTGGTCAATACAATCAGGTGACCATGGGTCAGCAAAATGGATTGATGTGAAAACATGATAAAATACAGAGAGAGTGAAACACTGAAAAAAGGGTGATCGCTCACGGGTAAATGGGATACAGGAGATGTGGAACACCAGTGATGTGAATCACGTGGAGATTTAAACACAAGGGAGGTGAGACATGAGGACAGGTGAAGTTCAGAGAAGGTGACACAGGGTATAAGTTACATTTTTGAATATGAAAACATGTCGCATCCTCAAATAATAGCACATAAGGGAGATAAGAAGAAGACATTTTGGCTATTGTCTTTCTTTGGTAGAAAAAAAAAGTAACAAAAGTAAAAAAATTTCACATAATGACCAAATAGAGACAGTATTTAATTTTTTATGGGGTGAAAGTGGAACTAATGCTAGTAAGGAACAAAACAATTTTAACTATTGTGTTCTTAGGAATGATACACTTATAATAAATTATATTCCTTTTGTTGAAGGTGAAGGTTTTGGGGGAGCTTTGCACTGGAAGGAATTGCACAAACTGGCTCAGGAAATAGGCTTCGGCACACCAAGACTTGTTACTGCAGGATCATATTTGGTACACGATGAAGGATTCAAAAAGATTTTAGGTCATCTAGTCATATTAATTTTAAAAAAAACATTTTAAATGTTATTTAGTTAACGTTGAAGGTTTCAAAAAAGATTTATGTAATTTAGTCATATTAATTTTAAAAAAAAACAACATATAAATTGTATAAAATACATTTTGTAACCCGCAGTAAAAAAAACACTATAAACTTATGAATTTAGTAATTAATAAAAGAGGGATTAAAAACAAAGTCAAAGATCTGTTTGAATTTCAGTTTAAATATAACTATAAGAAGATTTATAATTTTATTGTCAGTAACAAAAGCAATATGATTTTGTGAAATGTAAAAGTTTCAAATCGGTAGTGAAAAGGTTTTAATTGTAAATGTGCACTATTAGAAATCTCTAAAATACACAGCGATGTTTTCATTTACAATGCTGCCAACTCATCTAGGGCTTGGAATTTCATGAAAAATCATATTGTTTTTTTTTTTTTACCTTTAACTTTTTTACACTTCTGGCAGAAAAGTCCCTCAAACTATTTAAAGTACCCCCATACCAGCTTATTTGTGAAAATTTAAATAAATTTTATAAAAGTTTGAGTTGTTGTCAATATACATGTACTTGGAAAAAAAAACAACAACTTTAGAGCTTTTAATTTATTTAATATGTGTATTTCTTTTTAACACTGCTCTTTTTCAACTTCAGGTGATGCCAAATTTTTGTCCGCCACTTACAGGTTATTTAAATTACCACATGAACAGGGTAAGAACATGGCAGCCACTTACAATGGAGGGATACAAGGTTATGAAGATGAGTTACCTTTTGACTACACTATTAGTTTCAGAGTAAGTCATGAAATATTCACTTTGTTTGAACAAATCAATTCATCCTCATCTTTTTTTTATTTGGGCAAAAAATAATTCAATTAGTCATTTAACTAAGTTTTCACTGAAACTGTAAAGTTTGAATAAGCTATCAGGCAAATCCAAGATGGGTAAATATTTCTGAGCCGTGAGGGAGAGATGCGGGTAAATGTAGTTGAATAAACTCCAGCATGCAAGGGGACAAGAATAGATTTTCATCCGCTGACAGTTTGGCTCTAGAGGAAATTCTTATGTTTTTAATACAAGCATCACTTATTGATCCTCACTTATTATTTGTGACTGTATGAATCAATAACTCACAACAATGTATTTTGTTCTTTAGAAAGCTGAAGACAGTCTTATTATCTTTATACTTGTACTTGTACTTTGCTGTTTTGTTTTTTCTTTCAATAGAAAAATGAAGAATGCCATGTTGAACTAGAACTCGCCTCTATTCTGGAGACCTCTAGATACAAAAAGTATTTTACTTTCTCAAATGGAGAGAAAGGGCCTTGTGGATGCTCAAAGATGGTTAGTTTGGTTTTTCAATTCATTTTCTCTCAATGACAAGTCTTATCCATTTGTGAAATTATTTAGAAAAAAAATATTAAAAAATAGAAACAGTGTGCTGCAGTTAAACTTAAATACAAAATTTTAAAAAAGATGGGTAAAAAATTGTGGCATTAATTTTTATTAAAAGGTGTTCATATACAGTATTCAAACTGATAGGAATTTTTCAAACTTTTTTCATATTAGCATACTGTATTTCTGTTAGAATTAATTGTATTTTCCAAGCATTGCATGTATTTTATTTTCAAAATGAAAATATGTATATTTCGTATAGGAAAATAATTTACAGATAAGGTCATTTTTATGTTGTTTAAAGTAATTGAAGCGAATTTTCAATTTCCTTAATAGTTGATTCAGAACTGCTGTAACTTATAAATAAATTCTTTTGCCTACAAGATATTAAATGTCAAATAAAAAGTGCACATGTCATGTTATTTACATATTAGTCGTGACTAATGATAAAGAAACATTAACATCATTACCAAATTTTTAAATAACTGACATTTAAAGTGATTATTGCATTATTTTATATTGGAAGTATTAACCAATAGATTTTTAAAGAATCAACTTGGTAATCATGTCTACATCATTTTACTAACCTTTATACAGGCAAAGGATCCTTTTGAATACTGCGCAGAACAAGAAAACAAGACAGTGTGTTTCTGAAAGCTATTTGTAAAGGAAATACTGTTCAATTACTGAACCCTAAAAATTTTTAGCAATCAAGAATTGTTAAGTATATTTGTTATATTAAAAGATTTATTTCGTACATCATACAATAGTTTTATTTTAAAAACCTGTACATGTTATATCATTATATCTAAAGTATATTTATTTAATAGCCTCCCCTTTGAAACAATCTAAGAGAACTTAAGACAGTATAAAAAATTAATTTATTGATTTTTAGTATACAGGAAAAAAAAAATAAAAAACTACAATATGCACATTTTTAATTTTGGCTAACGTTTTATCTCATTTGGAAGCTGTAAGCTTTTGATAATTCCTAGTATGGTCCTGCTAAAGAATTGCAGAAGTGAAAATGTCACCATAAATTCCTATTTAAAAAATCACAGATATTTTAACCAAAAAAAATGTTATCATTTCGATGCAGCCACCCATTTCATTCAAAACTATGGCAAACACTTTTAGCAGTCAGTAGTTAGTGGTACAGAGCGTATGATTTATAAGAAAAAGGAATAAAAATCCCACTGATTTTATTGTTACTTAGATTCATATTGTTAAAAAATCACAAATTCAGGCTAAAAAATGCTTTTACCACCTTTTTTAGGTAAAAAAAAAAAAATTCCTTCGAATTTTTAATTGAAAGTGTTTGTGATGATGCAATTAGTTTATAATTCAGACATTTATTACATGCAGAGCTGTAATAAAAGACAAATTATGATTAAAATTCCTTTGTTTTTTCATGATTTAAATAATTCAAAATTTATTGCAATCTTAAATAGGTTAATATAATTTAAAAAAGTAAAACAATGGGTTGCCTAATCAAACATTATAATCTGGACTGGCAAATGTAAATACCGGTAATTAAATAGATATTTGCTTTACAATATTTCATTAAAGAAGAAATGAACAACATAATTACCTTGTCAGTTATACTTTTATAATCATGTCTGGTGTAAGGGTTAGAATTTACCCCCACCTTCACTGCCTCCTCACTACACCTACAGGGGAAACTTTCCCCTCATCTTAGTTGACCATGTTATGTAACCCAAGGTCATGGTCAAGCCAAGCTCCCAACTTACTTTGTTGCCTGTAATGACACATACATAACAAGGTGATCACCCCCTATGCCCCCGACCTTTATAAACTTAAGTTAGAACAAGTTAATAGGTAGTAGAGTAGAGAATATGCAGTAGACAGGAGACATTAGATGAGAGAATAGTGCTGACAGGCTGTAGACAGTGGTAGATCTAAGTAGTTTTTGTTATAATCGAAGTAGTTAGGAGATCTTTATGGAAGCAAAGTTGTATTATAGTGTATTAAAGTATTTGTCGTATTGTGTACTGCACTGAGTTCTGTTTTATATATTAGTCAGTAAAGTAAACAAAACATATTGAGCACATATAAAATTCTACCGTAACATCTGGTAATATGAACTTTACCAGTAAATGGAAAGTCCTTGAAAATATGGTGATTACCTCCCTAGGGGAACTTAAGGCCTTAGGATCTAATGTATCATTGCAGATAAGCTGAATGGCAGAATATCTGCATACCCATCTATCTACTAAGGATTTATGTCCCATGGCTAAAATAACATGATGACGATGAAGTGATTTGTTCAAAGTGAATATTTCATGACTTACTCTGAAACTAATAGTGTAGTCAAAAGGTAACTCATCTTCATAACCTTGTGTCCCTCCATTGTAAGTGGCAACTGGTGCAAAATCCCATCAAAATGAGGATGCCATGCCCAATAAAAATGTCAACACTTATGCACCAGTCCTGATGAAGAAATTTGTTTCTTAGATCTGTGGCAGTCTGTTCCCAAAAGAACATTTGCATATTTTATTCATTTTTTTGGTTATGTGATGAACATCAGCTATCCTTTCCATCCCATTTGTAACAGATTATAAAAAAGTTAAAACCCTTCTTATGTTAAATAAATGGCCGGTCCCTAAAGAATGAAATGTTTCTTTGTATCCCATAAAAATCAACCATTGGAATATTAGTGGTTCTCTTGATACAGGTACATATCATTCAAGGATACTGGTACCTCTGCAAGGTAGAAGATGTGACATTTTATGATTCTAGCCAGGTGTTAGCAACTATGGCCAGCAGGCCAAGGGCAGTCCATTATGGCGGTACATTCAAATTTCTAAGTATGGGTACATTTAATCAATATTCATTCACATATACACTCAGTCAGCTCTTGGTCCAGCCCTTCAGCCAACCCTTAGTACATATAACCAAGCCATTGTGGCTTTAAAATAATTTGGAGCTATTTAGAAGCCAATTTTTTAATTAGAAATCTCTATCGAAATAACTTACTACAATGTATTACAAAGTATCCCCAATTTTTATTTGGCACACATTGAAATTTATCACAAGTCAAGGGGAATAACTAGGTTGTCAGGATGCTAAAAAAAAAACCAACAGTTTATCATGAATTTTTATATGAAGTATTAAATTTCATGCTATTTTTAAATAAGTAAGGAATTAAAGTATTATGAATAAACACAACAAAATATAGATCAATTTGATGAAGTTTATTAAAAAAATTATGTTTATCACAAAAGTTAACGGTGATTAAAACGTAGCTAAGCTTTTAAATGACTTATCATCTGAGTCATAATGATAAAAAAACAATATCTATAAATCTTTTAAAGTTTGTTATAATCAATGCAATAACAAATAAGGTTATCAAATTTAATAAATAAAAGTAAACTGTATATAAATTATCAAATAAAAAAAAAAAGAGTACAATATTTACAAACAGAAAACTCATTAAAAAAATATAGTACTACACAATTCAGAATGTGGGAAATAGAACCTCCAAGAAAAAAAATCATAGAAAAGGCACAAATAATATATCAATTGTGTTGCTACATTTTTTTGAAATGGTTAAGTTATGGAATGATTATTCAAGCAACACAAAACAGAATACTAGAATACATATTTATATAAACAGATCTTTTTTATCATATATAAACTGGTATTTGCACAGTGAAACAAAAATAGTAGATAAAATTGATAAATGCATGACAAAAGAAAAAAAATTAGGTCAAATGTCGCATTTTAAAAAAATCATTTGAATAATGAAAGAACAGCTCAGCTGTTAAAAGCCCAAAATATTATCACTATCAGATCCTGGGTACAGTGAATATTATCAGTACCATTCACTTTCTACTTAAATCTTCACAAATGTATACAGATGGGAGGTGTCAAATAAAATATGACTGTAAAGTGTAATGAACTGCGAAAAAAAAATATTAGTTTCAATATCCGTTGTAAATTTTATGCCCATACGATAATATTTATTATTTCTCAATTTTACAGTTAATCAACATGTATTTCTGTTACTGATATGTGGACTAATGCAAAAGCAATGTTGTTTATAATAAACCTTTTTTTTATATGCCAAAACTTTACAATTGAAAAAATACAGTTATATAAATAATAACACACACTTAACAAGCTTCTTCATGATAAATTGAATGTATTTTCATATTTACTAAAAGTAAGGAAAATTCCATTGCTTGGGTATGTTGAGATTAAAAATATACATTTTAGAAAAGCTAATAAATTAAATAATCTGGAGTTTTAGTAACAATGGAATGCAGTATGAAACAAGTCTGATAACAAAGAACATTGATTTCAATGAGTAACTCTTAGAATTAAAACTGAAATGGCCAGTTATCTATGTTAAGAAGTTCAAATATAAACTATAAATTAAATATTGCATTTAACCAAATATTACAGAGAGTGTTATAATAAGCGCTACAATAAGTAAAACTGTAATAATAATGATGATAATACAACATTTCTTTCTCCTAGCTCTTGATTGATATTCTTGGGCTTTTTGTAGCTCCTGCCTCCCACTTTCTACATGAACTTGTGTGCTATCAATGGCACTCTCTATTGTATTTAATGTTTCTCCTTGATTTGAAATCAACAAGTTCATTTCTTTGAATAAAGAGTTAACATCTGTAATGCTTTTCTCAAGAGCAAGAATATCCTTTTTCCGATCTTCTATATCTCTAAGTGTCTGTTCAGCATTACTAACATCAGTAATGTAATTTTCAGTAAAAACAGAATAAGAATTGTCATCCATTATGGTATTTATTTTTGAATCATCGATAGGGTCTCCCTTGGCACTCAGCTGACGCCTCAAGCGAGATTTCATTTTATCCACATACTCTGCTTGAATTTTAAAGAATTCGTTGGTAGAAATGTTGAGATCTGTGGTGAGTGTGCTTAGCTGTTGTGTTCTCACACGATTAAATGCACTGTCTTCAGGAATTTTTTGAACATCATACTTTTTTTCTAGTTGTTTCAGTGAAGTTCCTATCTTGGTGGCATCAACACGTACCTGTTCTCCCAAAGACTCGTATTTTATTATACTAGTCTTGTCTTGGAAAGGAGTACTAAGCATATTCTGCTGGAGTTTCTTTATTTCAGCAACATCCGATTTCATCTTCACCAACTCGGATTCAATTTTACTAGTGTCTGATAGAAAAGACTGCATTGTTTTTTCTTTATCCATCTTTTTCGAAACACTACCTCTTCCTGTTTTTTTATCCTCTTTTTCTAGCAACTCCAATTGCTGGTGTAATTCATCTAACCTGTCCCTGATGGGCATTGTAGTATGAAACAATGACTCCTGCCACCAACTGTTTACAAATATGATAAATTTAGAACATCGATTACTCAGAGACTGTGACTAACACAAGCTTTCCAATGACGGAAATGACGCCATTTTGATAAGAACGATAACTGCAAAATTAAAAAGATTTACTAGCCGTCCAAAAATAAATATATTTCGTGGCCTTAACCCCCGTGAGATTTCGTAGATTGCACGCTTAAATACTTTACTGGTACCTAGGGAGAATGGAGAGAACCCTCCCCCCAAAAAAAATTACGCTATATTAATAATATCCTTACTGACTCCATATCTTCTGATTTAAAACAGTAGGATAAGAAAGAAGTGTTAGAAACCTGATTTCATTTATAATATAATACGATTAAATTATGACAGACATAAAACCCCACTTTGATGGCCCCATAACTAGATAACCATGATCAATCGTGGGATTGCAAGCACAATGGTTATGTACATATATCGGAAAGCCCTCCTCCCAACTTATCTAGAAAATCTGGTTAGCTTAGTTACTTTTACATACAGTTTTACATTAGCTTTTTTTAATGGCCGTGCAAGCACTGTAAAATCTCATCAGCAGTATTATAAAAGTGCATTTAATAATTTCTCCTACGAAGTTATATATAAATTAATGTAATATATTTTTTGGAGCCCAAAAGACCTATGAGGAATGCTTTTCAAGTTGTCAGCACATTCTTGGCCCCAACAGATTGAGCAAGAATTAATTGCAAAGTGAAGCGGGCCTTTTTTTCGACTTTGGTCCAGACTGCTGCCTAAAACTCACTGGCGACAACATTAAATCAGTGGATAGAACCATTTTGTAAAAGAATCCATTTATAGGAGTCAACTGATCAACAACCCCATTAATTGTAATGTGACTAATTGAATAATTAACAAACCTTTTTTTTCTAAATTTGTTTTAAAAATTGAGTCATTAATTCCAGTCATTGGCAAGCCCCACATAAACCCATCATTAAAACAAAAAGTAATCGTTGATACAAACTAATTTTTAAAAAGTTCATTTGTTGACCAAACTTTAGAAGTTAAATTTCATTGAAATTGTAAATTTAACAAGAAAACTTTATTTCTGATTATTTTCTTTATTATCATTAAATATTTCATTCTGAGCATTAATGAATGAGAAAGAAATTGAAGGGCTTGGTTTTAAAAATTGCTGCAAAGTCCATTCTGATAAAAAAGAAAAAAAAAAACATGTCTTTCTGCCAGTTTCATCCTGTTTTGTTTTACTAGTTTTTACATTTAAACCGTACCTTCTGTCACAAAGACGATTTCCAAAGTGTCTTGACCTGGCAGCTATTTTAACCACGCTCTTCAATTGAGGCAACGAAAATTCAAGAGTATTTATTGTGTTTACCCATTGTTTAATGAAGACAAAGTTTGATAACAGCTGTGGCAAACTTTTTGTTATTGGATAACAATACTTTTTTTTTTTTGACAAGTTGGTGTGCCAATTAATTGGTGTAAGATGACATTTGTTCTCACAACCTCAAAATACTAATTTTTAAATAAATATAACTTATGATTATTTTTATTAAAATAATTTACAAAAGAAAAAAATGCATCTTGCTAACTACTTAAGCAAAAATGATTATTATGCCAAATATATGTTTGCCACTGCTGCTTTAACATATCATCTCTTAATTTAAATAAGCATATCTAAATGTAAATTGCAGCACTGAATAAATGATATTTTAGTTCCTTTAAACATGAGAACACAAGAAAAAGTGCAAATGCAATTTGTGTTGAGCAATAGATATATTTTCTTCATTAGTAAATATAAACTTTATCACTTCAATGTACACATTTTCTACAGCAATCTATCTTCCATAGAATTTCAGTAAGAAATATACATTTATACCAGAAGTTGGTTAATAAAAAAAAAGCTTGACTAATTAATAATGTTCAAGATTCGGGAGAACTAAAAAGTAGTCCGGAAAAAAAACAAAAATTCCTTTAAAGAAACACAGGTGAATCAAATATATTTTATCTCACATTTTTACACATAAATTTGTAAACAGCGTCATTGTGGCTACATATCACTGACATAAATTTGCAGTGGGCTACATTAGCAGTCACAAACATTTGTAAAGACACACATAATATATATATGTTTTATATTTGCTGAACAAAAGCCGAACAGCAAAAAAACAAACAGGAAAAACCCCAGATCACCCATTACATGTACTAGTAAATATGTGGCATTCACCCATAGAATTGTTGAGCAGTCTTTTTTGTTTTGAAGAAAATAAATTTACAAGTTTCGATGGAAAAACACAATCCTAAAAGACATGTATGCATGTTGACTTAAACTGGCATGTCAAGACATAACAAAAATGTTACCATCACATTTAAAACATTACATTTTGTGCATTATTTCCAATATTTAAGTAGTTTGTCAGGTCATATATTCATTTCAGTTCTTAAAAAAATAAAGACCTTAAAAATTATTTTTTTTTAAAGATCTTTTAAAGTCAAGGTGCATTGCAGTATTTGATTCCGAATCGGAACATTTTAAAAAATGAAATTTATCTATGAATGACTGATGAGATATATGATATATTTTAGTTTACTACCCTATATTCATGCAATGATGTATCCTTAATATAAACAGGTGATAAATACATTTTAAAAAAAAAATTACAACTAAAATAAATAAATAAATAAATAAAACAGTTATGATCAGATCCAAACAACTTTTATATAAAAAAAAAAATTAAATAAATAAATATTTTTGAAACAAAATTTATAACTTCAGGATTTGTTTGAAAAAAAAATTTGAAAGGATTAGTTAACTAGTTAAAAATGCCAATGTAATATTCAAACTGACAAGTCATTAATGCCGTCAACAATTCACACACTCTGCATTGGTTTCAGGTCTGGAGAAACCTGTTTTAAAAATAGAATAAAAAAAAATTATTTTCATAAAAGTTTGCTTATAAATTTGAAAACAAATATTCTTATAAATAATCATTAATATATGTATATATATATATATATATATACCCACATTCATTGGACACAGGGTTTGCAAAGGAGAGGAAGTTCAAGAGGATCTCTGAGTTTTTCAGGTTTATCACATGATGATTAATATGTTTATTAGGATAGCAGTTGAGACGACATGAGAAATTATGAAACATCAAAAACAAATTTTATAAACATGTCACAAACCTCAAAGTCACAGCCTGTATGTTCTTTCAATTTCTCCATCGTCACATCTGCTGCTAGTTCTACTAAAGTGAGTCCACGCTTGTAATTAACTTTAAATACTCCCTGAAAAAAAATGGATTTGATATCTATCAAACAAATGCCACAAGCACTTCAAACACATAAATCTACATGCATAAACATGAGCTTCTGGATGTCTGTCCCACTGTCTGCCAGTCTCCTAAGTGTGCACAAATATTAGGTGCACTTATTTTCACTTTGTACTTTCATATTCATTGAGCCATTAAAAACTTCATCTATATTTTAGTGCATTGTCTATTGATATTTTTGCTAAATGATTTTATGAAGTGACTAACAGATTAATTTGTTGAAAAGATAGATGAGTATTTGACTGCAGTGACTTATAGTACTGGTGAGATAGGTGAGTAGATAGGGGGTAGGTGTTATGTTAGTGTGTGAAGATAGGTTGTAGGTTGATGTGTTCAGTAAATGGGTATCTGTATTTCAGTGTATTGTTGTTGTTTATACAAGTTTAATTTTCAGAGTTAAAATTTAAATAGACACTTCTTTCTTGAACGTTAATGGTATCTGTCCATATATAAATGAACTACAGATATACTTAGATGGTACTTAATTTTATACATTGGACAGTGGATTTAAGGCAGCACAATAAACCAGAGTTCACACACAATAATGGACGTCATAACTGTATATCTATAAACCACTGTCAAGTTTTTGAAAATGTGAAAAACAATTAGTTATAACAATTTATTCCCAATAAGGTGTAGGCGTTGACAGGTGAAATGTAATAAGTGACACATGAAATGTAGATTATTCACTAACGTACACATTTGGTAGCAAGAGTCAGCAACAGTTTATTCTATGAAGCCTCATCCCTCCAATAGTGTCAGCATTTTTTTTCAAATGTCACATGGCTTATTGACTTTGCGAGCAATACTGAGTACACTGTTTGTTTATATTATATTATAAACCAAATAACAATTGACTTACCATCTCTGTAATAATTGTATCGACGCATCTTTTTCCAGTCAGTGGGTAAGTGCATTCTTTCAAAATTTTTGGCTTTCCATTCTTAAATGAAAAGGAAAAAAACATTCAGCTGAATATCAAAACAAGTTTGGCAAACTGTAAATGATCATAAATACATTTCAAAGAAAGAAAAAATACCTTAGTCAGATGTTCCATAGTAACAACAACACGTGTTTTAGGATTGGCCACTAAGTCCATGGCACCTCCCATTCCTTTAATTTTCTTGCCCTGTAACAAATAATAAAATGAAAAAATCAAGACATTCATTTGCGCAGTACCGTATCAAAAATAAATCATGCATGCAACATTCTGCAACTGATGAAAATATAGCAGAAACACATCTTACTCTTAAAAAGACATTTAAAACTTAAATAAGGCTTACCGGAACCATCCAATTAGCTATATCTCCATATTGTGAAACCTGCATTGCACCAAGCATAGTCATAGACAGATGACCACTGAAATAAAAAGGAATACATTTTTTTAAAAATCCCATGCTGTAACTAATATAAATATTGAGAACAAAAAATATCTTAATTTTATGAACTAAACTAATATCAGTCATAGTGTGACTAACTAGAGTGATAAAAAGGTTTTATAAGAAGAATT
The DNA here is from genome assembly GCA_021962125.1 of Bulinus truncatus. NCBI lineage: Eukaryota > Metazoa > Mollusca > Gastropoda > Planorbidae > Bulinus > Bulinus truncatus. The sequence goes on along the minus strand of JAGDYQ010000015.1, from coordinate 3,856,228 downwards.
ATTTTGGAAACCAAGAATAAGGCAACAAATAAGCAAATATTTCAATCCATACCCACGAATCATTGCAAAAGATTCATCAGACGGGAAAAAAGATCCACCAGGTATGTAGGTGACTGTTTCTTTGCCGGCATTGATCAAATCTGGATCTTCCTTGCCCCTTTCAGGGAATGGACCCTGACAAAAAAATAATTAGCTCTTCAGGTTTTACAAAATTCTTGCAATATGTCTAACAAGAAGAAAAACAAAATAAGCGCAGTTTTTTTTTTAATTAACAAAATATTCCACTAACCAAACCAAGGATTCCGTTCTCACTCTGTAGGTAAACCTTGATTCCAGGCCGTACGAAATTGCTGGCTAAAACTGGTATGCCGATGCCAAGATTTACTTGCATTATTAAGATTTTAACAATGATAGATTAATTTTTGTGGTTGATGAGCCTTCAAAATAAAAAATACCAAAAATATCAATCAAAGATCCTAGATCAGGGACGGCTAAAGAGGATTTTATCAAAGTGCAAAAATTAAAGCTAATTGAAATGACTGAAAATAGTGAATAATAATATTTCTTGCTACCCACTGTATAAATATCTGCTCCTACTTAGATAATTAAATAAGATGTACTAGAATTGAGATGGATTGGGACATAGTAGTTGAGCAGTAAATGATTTTAGCAGTAGATGTACTGATTTTAGCAGAAGTACTGATTTTTATCCAAATGTCTAATGAATTCAGCACAACTGAATTAAATTGTGTCTCTGATATTTAATGTGGATATTCAAAGTGTCTGATCACTGTGTTCATTAATCCCTAGGCTGTGCCATAGAAACTTTATTCAAATAGTCTTTAACGCTCTATAACAACATCTCTACTTTTATTCTGAAAGTTTAGCCAGTTTTAAACAACAGCTAGATATTCCAAACTGATTTCCAATCAAATTTTCATTTTTTTTTTAGTATTACTGAAAAGAATGTGGATACTAAATTTATTAGTCTATCTTAAAAATAAAAAGTTATGAGCTTGTAAAAAGTCCTTTTTTTACAAGTTTATAAAAACCTTAAAAAGTATAAAATTTGATGCCGCCATCTGAAAAACTACAGCAATCTTCGCTTCACATAATAGACAGCACTCATTTTTTTTTCACTGCTCTAAATTAAAAGTACCATATCCCTTTTGGTTTTTCATCAGATTTGTCAAAAAAGACAAAATCACTAAAAATGACAATTTTGAAAAATTCACAAAAATTAACTGAATCACTTACAGAAGTAATGATAATATCATATTGTAAGCTCAATCTAAATGGTTTAAGCTTCTGTTAAAATAAAGAGTTCACTTATTATCTATTATGCCATCATAGGGTTAAGAAAAATGCAGTTTTTGCACATTTTCAAATACATGTATCAAAAAAATTTTTTTTAACATTTGGGGAAACTTATAATTGTTTGAAGGTGCATTAGAACCAATCGTTGATGACTGTAATAGTTTTTTTTAGAAAATGTAACCTAAAATGTATCAAAGGACTTTTAGTTTTCTATTATAAAAGATCGTCATGTTTAAAATTTTGAAACAGCATAAAATTAGATTCATCTAGGAAGACAACAGGGAGGTCTAGAGACAATGTAAACATTGGGAAATAATATTTTTACTTTGGATCGGTCACATTACCTCTTTTTCAGGTTTTAAAATACAACTCCGGTACTTAAATAGATATCTCATAAATCAATCAACATGTTTTCAATTAGGTTTATCTTGAATATAGTGGATTATGCATGATATAAACTAATTAAAAATACTGACAAATTATAATTTAAAACAATTTTTATCAGGTTTTGATTAACAATCAAGCATATAGATGCTGGTAAATCAATTTTCGCATGAGTACTAGAAGCATAAAATTCACAGGCATTAGCCATTTCATAAAATGGCAAGCGACTCATAAAGAAGAATTTTTATGGATTGCTTAAAAATGCAGCGGAAAATTTCCAAAGGCAGTATTTTAATTTAATTTACAGTTTTATAGAAAATTGGACCATCTATTCCGTGATGATATTTTTGCTTCCCTAATTACAACAAAATATATAAGAATATTAAAAATAAAAATTACAATCAATATTTAATAATGTTACCCCCCCCTCAAATTATCGATTGCATATTGATATCAAATTTAAGCTCAGTCGATTCTACACAACCTACTTTGATTTTCAACCCAATAGGTTTTGGCAGGGTAATATGCAAGAAAAAAAACTCCAGCTAAAAATGCTACATGGTGACCTACTTCAATCTTAAATTTCATATTGCTTTTTTTTTTAAATAACAGAAATAAAGTTATCATATTATAATAGTAATTTGAATACATTCTAAAACGGTGTATTTTGTTTTTTTAAATAGTAACAGTCTAAGTGAAAAAATTTCTTAAGTGTATATAGTCCAAAAATGACATATTAACCACGGTTAGATGTTTTTAACTTCGGTTTGGACTACCTACTTTAAACAAAAATAGAAGAGGCTCAACTAGGAAAGACTCAAAACTTATGAAAAACTCCTTTCATTAAAAGTGAAAATCTGTAAAACAAATTGAAGGATACAGTACATCCCATCCTGAAATTCGCAAGCTGCACGTCGAATAATCTTCTCTCTCACTTTATATGCAGGGTCATCCTTAGCTGTCTCTTTCTGATCAGAAAATCTAAGTTTCTACAAATAAAAAAAAAGACAGAATGTAACATTTAACACGATTCTTGTGTAAAAAAAAAAAAACAACAAAAAACATGTAATTTATATCATAGTGAGACATAAGCACATGACATTTTAGCATTTATAGTTCATTTTATTTCCCCATGGATAATTAATTCAACTCTTGAACTACTGGAAGATGTTAAAAATTAGCATTTAAAATAATAAATATGCACCATTTAAATTGTCCAAACATTATTTCATAAGTACTGGACAAAAAAAATCCTTTTACTTATTTCACAATTATATGTTACAGCTATCAAAATAATTCAAATTTCCATTAAAAAGAACATGATTTTTTTACCCATTTTTTAAAAAATCAATGAATAAATAAGTGTGATAAATAGGCAACAGTAGCTATTACGGATTAAAAAAAAAGGAATTCACAGATATCCTTTACTGTGAAACTAGTTGAAAGGTCTTTCAATTGTGATTACTTAATTTTAAGTCAATTAACACTTTATTTTTGGCTGAAGTAAGAACTTTAATTCTTTAAGTAAAAGGAAGTTTCAGTGCATCTTAAAATCGATTCCCGAATCCTAAAATAAAATTACATATCCATAAATCCTCACAAAGTCCAAACAAGGTCACTGATTTAAATTAATTACTTACCCAGAGATAGGTTTATAAAAATCAACTGACAATGTTTAGAAATTATTATTATTAAGTTTTTGGGGTGTATAAAGCTAATTGTTTTCACCTCAATTCTTTTATCGCAAAATGGAGGTTTGTATACCCTCTGGACATAGATGTGAGGGACATGGACGTGTTCCGGTTCAATCTCACCAATTTCGACTATCTCCTCTACTTCAGCAATAGTGGTTTTTGCTGCCTTACACATAGGAGGATTAAAATTGCTTGCTGAGCGCCTGTAAATTTAAAAAAAAAAAAAAAATTATTACATGTAATGCACACATTGACAAAAAATGTTACATGTATTACAAAATAAAAATTAAAAAATCATTTCTCATAGCTGCCTAAGTCAACCTGTCAGATTTTAAAGTAAAAGATACTTATTTACATTTATCTGCACTGCTAATTCTATTTTTCACACATTACAAGAATATAGAACACTTTTTTGCCTTTTCATTCAGAGTTTCATTAAAAGACAGTTTACAAAAAGCACATTCATGCTGAAATTCTGTACAAATTCTAGGCTCCTCTCACAATTGTAAAAACACTCCCGTCTCAATTACGGGGTAAATCTAAGTAAATCTTTGGGACCAAAGTTTAGCACTGTTGATAAACCTTTTTTATTCCCTACAAGAATTTAAAAAAAAAACGCTCTAGTCGGACAGTGGCCGCACCAGGACCTGGCTATTAAAACCTGTCGTTCACTACAAGCTAGTCAAGACATAAATCAATTTTATCAAATATGACTTCCACAACACTACATGTTTCGGAAATTCAAATTTTACTCATGTCACAGCTTTTGTTGGATCCAACATGTTATATAACATACATATAGACAGGCAAGGGAGACTTGAGATGATGAATGATCATGAGATGGTGATGTCTAAGGGGAACTGAAAGTATGTGCTGTGGGTTAACGGTTCATACCCAGGGACAAGTCCAGCATCACCTCTGTAGTGGCCACTGCACACAGGGCTATGATGAGGATATGACAAGCATTTGGAAAGGGCTTTGACAAGGATATGGAAAGGAATATAACAAGGAAATTGGGCAGGGTGCCACAAAAACTGTGCCAATAGTTAAAGGATCAAGAGGTAAAAAATCTCATCCTTACTGGGACATTTCAAGATGAATTCACAGGGGTGATGGAAAAAGAGTTACAATTAAAAAAAAAAAAAAAAAAAAAAAACCACCCACCAACAGAATTTCGAATCTTATGACAGAAGTGCTAGAAAATTGGTCAATTTTTTATCATATTATATGTATACCTATTCCAATTCAGATATGCAATTTTATTAGGATTAATAAGCAACTAAGCTGTTTTAAACTCTTTAACATGTTACCAGATACAGTGTTAAAATTGAATTAAACTATTATACACCTAATTTAACATGTTACCAGTTACAATGTTAAAATTGAATTAAACTATTATACACCTAATTTAACATGTTACCAGATACAATGTTAAAATTGAATTAAACTATTATACACCTGATTTACCTCAGTCAATTACGCCCATTTTCAAACATGTTCTGAAAATAATAACAGAACAATAATAAGTACCTAAATGCTAAATTCCCAGCTTTGTCAGCTCTCCAAGCTTTAACCAAAGCAAAGTCACCAGTTATAGCTTCCTCCAATATACATTCAACGTCATTAATCACTCGGCTCTAAGGAATAGAATATTTTTGGAAAAAATCAAAATGTCAATGCTGCAAACAAATTTTTTAAAATAAAAAAAAAAAAATAATTCATGCCGAACAAGTACTTTAAAAGTTTACAAAATAATTAAAAAATACCTCTTTAGCTTTACTGCCGATTTCTATACTTCCATCAGGAGAGAATTTCACAGGTTCCCCACCCAGGTGCACCATTGAGCCATAGCCAGTGGGGGTAAAAAATGCGAGGATTCCTGCTCCACCAGCCCTAATTTTCTCAGCTAGTGTGCCCTAATTTATATTTAAAAAAAAAAAAAATTGAAACATCAGCATAACTAAAAAGAGGAAGAGAAGAAAGAATCAATATAATATAATGTGTTGTTAAACAATTTTTTTTACTAGGGCTAACAGTATGAGCAATAAGGTAATCATGCATGAACCAAACCACAAACTTGCATGATGGGCCCCCACAAAAATAGGGTCCCCCCATGCTAATCAGTCATAGGGCCTGTTATGACAACTTTGACAATATGAAAAAACAACTTATGAGGCCCCTGCATGGAAAATATACCAGATCTCTACAGCATTGCAGGAACCATAGACTACATTTATGTTCCCATAACCAAAGTTTAATTCAAGACAAATGCTGACGGGGTGAGAAAGCTGTCATAATTGGAGCCCTGGTAGAAGGGGATGTCCCATATTAATCCAATGTATCAAAGTGTTGGAAATGCTAGCTTAAGTTAGTGAGGTGACAAAGTTTTAAGTGGACATCAAGATTTTAAATATAAAATTTTACAATATGGTCCTAGACTAATCAATTAAAAATGCTGGCTACCCCCAGAATAAAAAATCGGCAGATCCATAAAGTGTTAAGATTGGTCATTATAGACCAGGATGCCAATATCTTTACTAGCGAATTTAAATAAATTTTAGTTGAAGTCTCAGGGTAAAACTTAAAAAATATAATTGGATTGAATTTCTAAACTGAAAATCAGAGGAAAACAAAATCAGATGAGAATACAGTTACGGTATAATTTATTGAATAGCAGGAAACCCAGTGCAGTTTACTGTAATACTAATGTAAATGATGAGGCAAATATTAAAAAAAAAAAAAAAAGTCAAATTTTAACACAACAGAAAAAAAAAAAAAATACCTGTGGTGTCAGTTCAACTTCAATATCTCCTGAAAGATATTGGCTTTCAAATTCATAATTTTCACCAACATAGGAAGCAACCATGCGCTTAATCTAAATAAAGAAAAAAGTTAAACCATATATTGCAGCAGTGTTGAATTGAAGCAATGAAGAAACTAATTTCATTAAAGAAAAACAATCTCAATCACATTTGAGACCACAGTTTTACCCTCCGAGCTTTCAGTAGTAAGCCTATTCCAAAATCTTTAGTTCCAGCAGTGTTGCTGATGACTATTAAATCTTTGGTTCCTTTTTCAAGAAGGCCTTTAATGAGGTTATCAGGGATTCCACAGATTCCAAATCCTACAAAAAAAAAATGTACTTGAAAAATCAAAACAAGTTCATCAGCTTCTAAACTTTCCACTAAGGCAGAAAAAATAACTAAAAATAAAATTCAGTTCATAAAATGTTTTAAAAAAATCTTGCCTCCCAGTAGAAGCTTATCGCCATCACGGATTCCTTCAAGTGCCTCTTCAACAGAAGAACAAAACTTCACATTTCGGGCAGATGATGTTGAAAAATTAGCACTCTGTAAAATTAAACACAAGCAACTAAGTAACTGAGCTTTTTCCATCTCAAATACAGACATTATTGCAAAATAAAACAAGGACAGTTAAAATGAACTAAATGAATTATGAATTGTAATTGATCTAATTTCGATAAAACAAAGTAAGTTAACTTATTTAAGCTTGCCTTATTTTTTTTAATGCCAAGTATGGACACGGGTGTTTGTATGGGCTACTAGAAAGTCTCGAAATATACAGACAAGCTCGAAATATACAAACAAGTGTAGAGAAAGCTCGCTGGTGCCATTGTAACGGGAAGACTTATAAAACTTAAGCAGTAGTTGTATATTTATAATTTGCTTTTAGAAGTTGAAATATTCTCAACTTTTTTTGTTCCACACAAATGTTTCATTTTTTTTTTTTCAGTTTAGCAAGTGACAAATAATATTTAGTTGGTGCAGCAAAAAGATCTCCATGGGAAAATTTCATTTATAAAAGTTGCACTTTATTTCTATTTTTTTCTAGGTTGTTCCAGGAAAGGAATATTGTCAAAGTCATCCAATGATATATTTGAAATGGATATCACGGGCTCTAAGAGACTAAGTCTCAGCCCGCAGTTATCACTGAGAAAGTTCAGTATACTGCGGGTCAAATCAAAACGTTTAACGGGACGTAGATTGCCCATGTCTGGTTTAGAAGCAGAACATTGTTTTCAAGATTACTAGCTCGGCGACCTGTCTAGCTCAGAATAGGAAAGATAGGAAAACGCTGCAAATGTACCAGTATATCTAGCCTGTATCAAACTCAATAGCTGCATAATATGTTAACGAATATTACTAGTCGATTTCATTATATACACTGTAGGATGTTGGTATACTGTCAATACTTTTACATTGTAAAATTGGGAACCTGCAATAGTACTAGTAAAGTACTGAAAAAAAATGATCAATCACGAAACTATATCAGTTCTACTTTAGTAATCTTAAAGAGTCAAATGATCAAGGTAAATGTGTTCAGTCAATTTAAAATACTTTTCAAAACACTTCATGCAATAGGCTTAGAATTAGCTAGCAAAATTATTTCAAGATTCAAGCAATTAAAAGTGGGATGTGGTGGGTGATAAATAAGTTTTGGATGTGTGCCCAAAAGTTATTATGCTGACCCTGCTTGTATGTGTATGTTTTTTTGTTTATCATCAGATATTACATTCAATAAATGCTTATTGAAACATTTATTCTCTTTTGATTATAAGTGTACATTGATTTTATAAAGAGTCGGTAACAAAAGTAAATATATATTAATACTTTTAAACAAATATACTTCACTATATCGCAATATATCACTTTAGTATATATTGTTTATTGAAATTATACATTAAGTATCGAAAAAATCGGTAGAAAAGAAAGACTATAAATATATATTTAAACGTGCATCTTTATATATAGTATGAGTTACAAGCAAGGAAAATAAATACACAGTTATTTCCCTTTTGCCCCCCCCTCGGTGGTGTCGCTGCAAATATTTCTGCCCACACTCACCCCTGGTTTTTATTAAGTAGAAAATATTTGATAGAGAAGAATTATAGCTTTATTAATAAAAAAAACGGTTGAAAAATAGAAAATATTGGCTCATTAGTAGCCACATTAAAAAAAAAACTCATGAAGAGCCACACTCTAGTTAAATTAGTACCTAGTGTTGAAACCTCTTCCAGAAATGTGCAGAGTTCACCAGCATTCATTCTCTGATCACTGCCTGCATGCTTGTTAAAAAGATCCAACAATTGATCTTTGACAACTGGTTTAGTCTAGAGATTTTAGATTAAATGATATTCATAATATCACTAAGTTGTGTTCATGATATCACAAAATTAAAAGCGTGAATGATAACAATGGTCTTAACTAGTTGATAAATAAAAATAGATAAATGTTATATATATATATATATATATATATATATATATATATATATTAGGGTTATGACTTTTTTGTGACCCCATGTTCCTGGGTCATAAATCGCTGAATGTTTGTAAAAGTAATAAAGAAAACTTTAATTTGATTTTCTTGTTGGAAAAGGTCACCCACAAAGCTAAATTTCGAATTTACTATATATACGTATAGATAGAATTTCAAACAACTTTATGGTCTTTTTAAATTCTATTTTTTTAATTAAAGAGTTATTATATAGCTTTTTAGCCTTTAACAGTTTACTGTTATATTATAACACTCTAAATTACAAATAAATATAAAATTACAAACTTAAAGCTACTGTAGGCCTATGTATCAAAAAATGTTGTGTAGTATTCAGCTTAATTAAAGCGTAATATACAAATCTTATGCTTTGTTAAGCAAAATAAATCTAAGCTGGAGGTTCTCTTTCTTTTTACCGATGGTTCCTGATTCCAAAACTTTTTCACAGAGTTTAACGTTTTTTTCGTGACCACAAGGTGTTACATAGCTTCCGTTAATCGTGTGCGTTGTACATGTGGTCAGTAAACCAGTGGTCCGCCAATCTGTAGGAGATGAATCTACAAATGTCGAGTATTAAGTCTCTTCTCTCTGGTAGAAGAATAAATGCCAAAAGAGCTTGTATTGTATTGTCTTTTATTTATTGAACTGTATTTATTGTATTGTATTGTATTGTATTGCTCGGGAATTCTATCTTGCATTATTTAATTTAGGTATTTTCTGACCTTCGCTTTAGGAAATACTCCACATTCTTCAAACAAAGCGGAATACCCGAGTTAAATGAAATAGAAATTTCATATCATCACGCCATTCTGGTATTTCAATAATCACTTCTTTACCATTCTTGAAATTCTTCCTGAGCTGTTCGTAGTTCTTTACAAGTTCCGGGGTAAACGGATATTCGATATTGGGTGACATGCTGTTTTCCAAGTTCTTCATCCATTACTACGCGAAGAACTCTGTCAAGAACATGTAGTTAACAACGAATCAATTGTGCTTCTTCCAGTTTTAGTAAAGCGTAAATAGCAGTCATACCTTTAACAACAGTATCTGCTTTTCCGTCTGATAGATTTAGTGCTTATAACTTAACTTCTCTTTGTTCATTCTTCAACACTAACACTTGATGTTCTTGGTGACTCATTCGTTTACCATCAAAGTGCAGTGACCAGCTTTTAAATGTAGTATTTTCTTCATCTCTTCTTTAAAAGTTTAACAGCTTCTTTAATAATTGATCTGAATATACCAGACTGTAAAGGTGTCTGAATGTTGATCCTATCTTGAGCTCACTGTCGACAGATGGTTGCTGCTTTCCTCCAAAACGATCGGACTGTGACCTATAAAATTAATGCGCGATTGATTGATATGTAAGTTAAGTAACATTAGTATGTCCAGCACTAAATGGATCAACTAGGAATTAACAATAATTTGCCAATCACTGCTTATATACTATTTTAAAAAATTCATGTTGTGGATGACCTTTTTTGAAAATAATCCAAATAAAACACATTTTCATTACCTTTGAGCAAAAGTTCATCGATTTATTATTTTACAAAAAGTTAAAAAGTCATAACCCTAATGTATATATATATATATATATATGGAGATTCACTCTTATATTTTTAGTAATGATAATTTATAGAAATATTTGTATCATCTAAGGATTTTTTTTTTTACTTTTAGGGCATTAAAAAAATCTTCTTTTGAAACATTTTTTATTTATTTTGTTGTTTTAGTTTGTATTGTAGCTCATATGTAGCTCAATTCAGTAAATGTAACAAAACAGATGTAAGATATATATTACATATTGTACAAGACTAGTGATTGAATGTATTTTGGAATACTTACAGGAATAAAAGCCACTTTCTTGAACCCTGCAAGATTATGAAATTTTATTATAAATTATTTGAAACTCATTGCTGTTACTCACAGTATTTGTTTGCCTAACATTAAATTTTTTTTAAAGTTTTCTATTATGTTACATTATTATAGATACTGCAATGCCAAATAGTGACTCGAAAATCTATTGCTTTTAAAAACAAATTAGTTTTCGTCAACAAAAATCTATTTTAACAATATTTCGCACATTGTTTTCATTTCTAAAAATTGATTAAAAACTAATTTACTTTGAAGTACATGTACTGTTTTACTTTGAAGTACTTGTACTTAAGTTGTTCTGTCTCCAGCACTCACCCAATGTCTTCTTTTTTTCTGTAAATACTCTCAGAATAAACCCCCTCCTCACCAGGCCTGACGGTACTTGGGATTATTATATACGTTCCTGGACTAAGTGAGAATCTTTTAGTCACCTCTCGATGAACGCTATAACCTTCGGAGACCAGCAAAGCACTCTCCGGTTGTGTGGTTTTATCTAGTTGCCAAGAATTAGGAGATTTCAGCTATTTCATTGAAAAAATATATATATATCATATTTACAGAAATCCACATTTTAAAACCAAAAGAAAAATAAACATCATGAGACTACATGTGTTTATTCCTGCTAAGTCTTGGAATATATGCTAATTTTTCCTTTTATTTTCAAGATTTGTGAATTTTTACGTTATTTTAAATCAAAATATGTAGTTTTATTTTTTTATCTTTTAACAGTCAAAAAACCACAGAGAATATACCGACCTGTGTCCCTTATAATTTGAATGCTTAATATCTTTAAAAAGTGCTTAGCACAATTTAAATCTCCATTTATTCACTTTACAAAACATGAGCGTGGCATTCAATTGTATTTAATTCTATGCTTTGTGTATGCCTACATATAATGGTTTATTTTTCTATTTCCTTTCTTTGTATGTGTGATCGTGGATGTGTGTGTTGTTGTGAGATGGGGAGTGTATTTGTGGTTGTGGGTGTGTTTATATGTGTGGGGGTGAGTGTGGGTTGTGGGTGTGTATTGCAAATGACATCATTTTGAGCCACCAACCAAACACATGAAGATGGGTTCATGCCGGCATTTAAAGTGCAAGTTCAAACTGTCAACACTATTGGATCATTTCATCAATAAAATAAGTAACCGAGTCCCTCCAGACGTACTTCATGGGAGTTGTTTCTGTTTCGTTGACATGGCAAAATCCCAACCATTGAATTAGACATATTTATATAATTTGCAATGATTTATTTTTGAGAACACCTAAAAGATTGTCCTATTGAACGTATAGAAATGATTTGGATGGGGCTTGCATATAGAAATGAATTGGATTTATCTGTTTGTTGTTGTTTTTTTTCGTGCTAATAAATGCTTTCATGACAGGGTGTTATGTGCCTGCCACATCAGCTTGAAGGCATGTCTGCGTTAGCATGCCTGCTACTTTTACCAGCATGGCAAAAAAAAGGTTTTAAGCATTTATCCAAATTTGTCAGAGGTAGATGAGTACCAGAGTGGTACAAACGCACACATAGAGAGAATATAGAGATACTCACTTACAAGAGAGAGAGAGAGACATGTGCCGGAACCAGAGGATAGACACAGAGCGAGTGCCAAGGACAGAGAGCAGAAGAGTTCAAGAAGAGTTTAGACTGGAGAACGCCAGGTCTGTTGGTGCAGCGACTTCGTTATTGACACGTCAAAATAATACGTTTAACGTTGTACGCACAGTAGACTCGCATTTCGCCTGACATCCAGACAAAAAGACATTTCATTATATTTTTTTATTTTTTTAAATCTTTAATTTTTGCAAATGCTTTTGTAAGTTTCAAAGAGAAAATTAACAATTTTTTTTTTCAAATTTTTAGTATTGGTCTCAAAAGAAACTTTACCACTTACCTTATAAACATGAAAATCTATAGCAATATTGAATCTTCTTTGTTTGTCTTTCTTCATCAGTGATACGATGAGTGTACAGCCATGTCCATGTCCTAGTGTTGGGTGTACAGTGTCCAGTGTAATGTAGAACTGCGGGTTTATCCAGTAGAATTCTTTGAAAATGAAACAAGAGCTAGTTTTCTACTTCAGTAAATCAAAAATTTTTTTGAGAAATAGGCTTTACGAAACAATGATTTAAAAGCCATGATTTAAAAACAATGATTTAAAAACAATGATTTAAAAACAATGATTTAAAAACAATGATTTAAAAACAATGATTTAAAAACCATGATTTAATACCATGACTGTACATACAAAAATGTACTGAGGCCGTTTATTTGTTACGTGATGCTTTTTTCCTAGGTTTGTAGACTGCCCCCTCTTATCACAATTGTTATATTTTTTCACACTTTACAACGCTACCCTTTAAAAAATTACGTAAGATCTGACTCACCTCCCTTTCTTTAAAAAAAAGACAAATTGAAACATAACATAGAAGCTCAAAAAATGAATACAATTAGGCGGTGGTTCTCATTTTTTTATATTTGCGACCCACTATGAAACATTTTTGGTTTTCGCAACCCACGAGCAAAGAAAGTTTCAAAGAAAATCTGAAATTAATTTCACACCTAAATCATTCTTTATTAAGAAATTATACAATTTTTGAGCGGCCGACTTAAAATCAGCTCCCGACCATTCACAATTTGAGAGCCACTGCAATCAGATGTATACTCAGAGTATACTGTCAACAAGACCTTAAAGTATTAAACAAGATTTTTTTTTTAATTTTAGCCCAGAACTTGTTAACTTTAGATTGTGTAACAACACCATTTGTTATAAAGAAAGGCTTGTTTAAAAGACTTGTACAAGTCCCCATACAGCTTTCCTGTATCAAAAGACATTTGGATGTACCAAGGGATGTTTTCTGTAATTTTCCAAAGACTGTAAGCGGCTAAACATATTGACTGCGCAACTTTTGAAATGTTGATTACGGTAATCTGATATACTGGCCTACTCAGCGAAACATTTGATAGCTCACTTGTAATGTTTGTGCAGCGCACAGTTTAGAATTTTAGATAAAACACTGGTACCAATAATCCTTTTAAAGTTTGTTTTCTTGGAGGGTGAAAATATATTTCATTTGTTAACTTTGAGCAGTTGGTTTTTGAGAGTACATAAAACACTATTGCCTAGACTCCGAGATACGTTCTATTCAATAATGAAATGGTTTGCATAACTTTAACACTATGACAATAAATAAAAAACTGCAATAAAAGTAAGAAACTAAATAGATTTTCACCCTTTTACTTCACAGATTAACACTTTCGTTTGGTAACGTATAGAGCAAGAAATCTGTAATCATACATACATGCAGATTATCCAACCTTCAAATGTGTTATATAGAAGAGAGTTGTAAATATGCAAATAAGCAGATTATCCAACCTTCAGTTTTGTAACATATATAATAATAGAGTTGTAAATATGCAAATAAGCAGATTATCCAACCTTCAGTTTTGTAACATATAGAATAATAGAGTTGTAAATATGCAAATAAGCAGATTATCCAACCTTCAGTTTTGTAACATATAGAACAATAGAGTGGTAATTATTAGGGAGCGACCGATTATCGGATCAGTATCGGTATCGGACCGATATTGGCACTATCGGTTAATATCGGATCAACCGATTTTTGTAGGGAGCGACCGATTGTCGAACCGATATTGGCACTATGGGTTAACTATCGGACCGGCCGTTTTTTGGCTGCCGATACATTTTTTTCACAACAGAGTTGCAGGAAAAAAATCCGTAAATAACCCAATTCTATAACCAGATCAGACAAGATTTTAAAAAAGGAAAAAACCCGTACACAGAAATTGTAACGTCCACAAAAATTGCATCAGCCATATGACCTTGAAACAATAGGATTGGCATTTTTTAATTCTAATGTATGACCTTGAATGATACAATTAGTGAACATCTGTGTGTATTTTTTTTGGGATGGGAAGGGGAGGGGGAACAAGACTTACGTGGGGGCGAAGTGTTACGAAATATGACAGGGAAGGGGTGAGCATGGGTTGACATATGTCATTAGCTGTAGCACGAGAAAAACACGTGTTTGGCATTGTTGTTGATTAAAAAAAATATCGGTATCGGTTTCGGTAAAAATGCTGGGGAAAAATATCGGTATCGGACTATCGGTAAAAAGGCATATCGGTCGCTCCCTAGTAATTATGAATGCATGCAGATTAACAAGCTTTCAGTTTTGTAAAATATAGAGCAACAGAGTTGGAATCATGAATTCATAGATTCTCGATCATTTAAGTTTCTTTTTTTAATTTAGTTGCTTCAGTCCTAAAATTTGTCTCGTATTAAAGTTTACTATAAGATGTAAACGACTGCTCGCGCATACAACTCACCATGCGTATACAAACATTACAACAGAGAGCACAAATGTTTTGTTTAAAAGACCTCAACATGGTCATGTAACTCTCACGGTTTCAAGTTTGTTTTCAGTAGTCCGCATATCTAATATCTTATGGCGTACAAAGAAGCCTTAGTAAAATTAAAAGAATCATTCTAATCCGCGACCCAGAATTTGAGAAACACTACATAAGAAAGTATGTATATTTTACTGCCAATGTTTGCTAGCCGGCCAATGTCACATTTCATTAGTATGGTATGAAAATGATAACATCAATTGTGAACTCTTTGAGTGGATAAAACAATAAAGTATGATACATTTGTTACCAATAGATTGACCACTGGACATGACAAGGAAAAAGATCCGAAACATTTTTAGATTAAGCTTTTTTCTTTCTCTTATGTGTTACTAGTAAAAATATTTTAAATAATAGATCATCTTTCTTTTAATGTTTTTAATACAATGTGGATAGATGTGTGATCAGTGTGGTGGGAAATGTACTATTTCGAACCTATTCTAATTATTGAAAGTGTCGATTTGAACAATGTTGTACCAGATGTGTGACATAATAACGACATTATTTGGTGTGAAAAGATAATTTATTGCAAACAAGGCTTACCTAAATTTAAGCTCCACACTATCAGTATTTTTTTTGCAATATTGTTTGATTTATTCACTAAATGTGAATCCAAATATTATTTCTTTGTCATCATTTGTTTCAACTTGTGTGACACATAGTAAACCATTAAAACAAGATAAATTTATTACAGACAGATTTACCACTGGACATGACCGACTGCCTTTATTTAATATAATTTGTGTGATGTCTATCAAAGTGTGTAACAGATCGTTTGTACAAAGTGTGTAACAGATCGATTGTACAAAGTGTGTAACAGAAGGTTTGTACAAAGCGTGTAACAGATCGTTTGAACAAAGTGTGTAACAGATCGTTTGTACAAAGCGTGTAACAGATCGTTTGTACAAAGTGTGTAACAGATCGTTTGTACAAAGCGTGTAACAGATCGATTTTACAAAGTGTGTAACAGAAGGTTTGTACAAAGTGTATCAGATCTTTTGTACAAAGTGTGTAACAGATCGTTTGTACAAAGCGTGTAACAGATCGTTTGTACAAAGTGTGTAACAGAAGGTTTGTACAAAGCGTGTAACAGATCGATTGTGCAAAGTGTGTGACAGACCATTTCAAAGGTAAAGATAATAAACAACTCTACAGCTCTAGATGTCACAAAGGTTTATCTTCTTGCAACAAATGATGACAGAAAGATCTCGTATTATTTAAGATATTTTAAATCGTTAACCCACACACACAAATAAATGTCTATAGACATTTTTTTATGGTTCGTTTGACGCTGGATGACATAGAAAAATAATAAATCGTTTAACTTTCTTACAAAAGAAAAGTACAACAAATCGTAACCTAATCTGTTCAAATTAAACAAAAGCAGTCGGCCACTTCCAGTGATCAATCTGTGTGTAATAAACTTATCCTACTTTTTCCCCACACTCTGAGTTTGCTATTGATTTTATCTCTTTTATACGATATTATTAACTTCAAGAAATCAATATTGGCCGGTCGCACCAGCCACTGTTTACATTGGCGGCAAATGTCTGACAATGGCCGACCGATGTGAACATTGACAGTGTTTACTAGCCAGTGTCTAGCTTTGGCCGGTTAGCAAACGTCGGCCATAACATATACTTCGTGTCAAGCTGGTATTTCTATTAGGTCGTGTAACTAAAGTAATATTAAAAAGAACAAAAATGGGTAACATGGGCTGTCATACTTTGACTAGGGTCCTGGGCACATTTAAAATGGAATAAAGAAATAATTATTGTTGTCAAGGTTCGGCAGCTACTACTATTTCAAGGCCAAAATTGTTTATGACGTTGTGGCAAAATACGTCTGAACCCCCTACTCCTCCTGTCACATCTGGTCTAGGGAGCGACCGATGTGCCTTTTTACCGATAGTCCGATACAGATATTTTTCTCCAGCATTTTTACCGATACCGATATTTTATTTTAATCAACAACAATGCCAAACACGTGTTTTTATCCTGCTGTAGTTTCCAATCTTATGACGTATGTCAACCCATGTTCACCCCTTCCCTGTCATATTTCGTAACACTTCGCCCACACGTATCTTGTTTACCCCCCCCCAACTTCCCATCCCAAAATAATACACACAGATGTTCACTAATTGTATCATTCAAGGTCATACATTAGAATTAAAAAATGCCAATCCTATTGTTTCAAGGTCATATTGCTGATGCAATTTCTGTGGACGTTACAATTTCTGTGTACGGGTTTTTTTTTTTTTTAAATCTTGTCTGATCTGGTTATAGAATTGGGTTATTTACTGATTTTTTTTTCTGCAACTCTGTTGTGAAAAAAACAATGTATCGGCAGCAAAAAACGGCCGGTCCGATAATTAACCCATAGTGCCAGCCCCGTAGCCAAGGGGGCACTGGGGGCCGTGCCCACCCCCGCTAGGTGTGGAGTGCCCCCGCTTAAAAAAAGAAGAAAAAGAGGGAAAGTAAAGAAAAAGTAAAGGTGCCCCCTTGCTGGGTATTGGTGCCCCTGCTTACTTTGACCTGGCAACGGGCCTGCATAGTGCCAATATCGGTTCGACTATCGGTCGCTCTACAAAAATCGGTCGATCCGATATTAACCGATAGTGTCAATATCGTCCGATACCGATCCGATTATCGGTCGCTCCGTAATCTGGTCACACTTAACCTACCCCCCACCCGACCCCTGAGGCGTTACATAATAAGTGAATAACCCCTTAATTAAAATGCCAGACATTATTTCACAAGTTTATTTATTTCTGTCAATCAGACAAAGCCCACAACAATGTAGAAACTTACTTTCATGTACATGATTGCGACGTCCTCCAGCCGTAACCCCTTTGATCCAAGCATCATGATAAACGGTTACATTCCACGCTTGTTTTCTCTGTACAGTTATTTGTATTTTATATCAAAACTTTTAGTAGTGTGATCTTATTTTAGTGTGATGAATATTTGATTTAGTTTATTATTATAATTGAACAACTCAAATGAATCAATTTTACGCATTGCACATTTTAAATCAAATACATTTTACATTCTTTTTGCAGAATGAAAATATTTTTTTTATTTTTTATCAAACATTTGGTAATGCAGGCTAAAATTATTTTACAGGAAAATCCCAGTCTTCAAAATTTTTTTTTAAAACTAGTAATAAAATGAATGATAAAGTATAAAATTTAAATAATAGAACCATTGGAATTCTTTCATTTGAAATACTTGACAGATTTTGTTATAATTAAATTCGGAGATCACATCTATTTATAGGGCATATACATCTATATATATATAGTGCTTTTATATATATATATATATATATATATATATATATAGAAAGCATGTACATCTACTTATGTAGGGCATGTACATCTATATATAGTGCATGCAGATCTATATATATTTCTTTGTCTTACATTGTTGTCTTTAAGTTCTTGAATTAATGAATCAGGCTGAAGATGACAAAGTCGTATTACATCAAAAGTATTTTTGAAATCATCATAGCTCATCCTTTAAATGAAATAGATGATTATTTCAATTTAAAAATCATACTTCCAGTAGTTAATAGGGATGGGGGAAAATAAAATGAATATGTCACTTACATTAAAATATTATAAGTATATTTACCAAAACTCTCCATCATCTTTGTTAATAAACCGTAAATCAATTTTTACGTCCCGTGAAAGTTTAGCCATTTCAGGTGATCTGCAAATTTTAATTTTATAAAAAAATCTTAATTTAAAAGCCATAGTATTGATTCATCTAATAAAGTAAAACTTTCTTGATTAGAGTTCCTGCTGATAGAATTTCTATTAGGTAATAAAAAAATTGTGGTTAAAGTTTTTTTCACAGAATTTTTAAGTAATAAAGTAATCAAATACATGGGAGAGTTCTAAATACAGCGCAGTGTTTAAGAATTTAAAAAAAAAACGTTACGCTGTTTTGAGGGAAGGGTAAAATATTTTGCGTAATAATTGAATGACTTTAATATAGTAATCAATCTTTTGGTTCCAGAGAGACAGCAGCATTTATCCCTATTTGGTCTTCTTCACCGAAGTGATGCGTCGGGCCTTCAACAGACCAGGGACTCCTTTCATCGACCAGACCATGGACTGTTTTTTTTTTGTTTTAGGGTTGAGGTTGAGGAGCCAGGCTTTCGTCGCCAGTGTTCAGCCACGACAAAAGTTAGTAGCAAATGACAGAGCGAAACTCTCTCACAGTCAAGGCCGCGCGAATTCTGTTGTACATTGGTAAGACAACACTAGTATGATCCTGCACCCTTACATCTTGCAGGAAAATTAATGAAAAAAAGAGAGATCTCCAGTAAATGAATTTAAGGGGGGGGTAACGTTGGAACTGGTAGGAAGCTCGAGATATTTTGAAGTCCGTGTAACTGTTTAGTTTAAATGATAAATTATACTATGAATTTTTTAGTGTATTGCCTCCTTTAATCCTGATGCCCCAAGCACTTGCTTATATGTTAATCCTGTCCTGTGTAACATGTGTAGCATATATATGATTGAGACATATAGATGATTGAGACATATAGATGATTGAGACACATATACATATTTGAATGTGACATATAGATTACTGAGACATATATATTTGAATGAGACATATAGATGACTGAGGTGGTTATAATTAATTTTGCGGCATATATAGCACTGTTTCGTTGAACAAAGTTTACCATGCCACTTCTATGACCAATAAAATGCACATGACTAAGTATTTTTTATCTAACTTTCGGGATTTAGCTATTCTAGGATTATAAAAACTGTAAAGCTTTTTTTAATTTAATATAGACACGTTTAATTAGATTAACGTGCACAAAACTTAATATCAACAAAATAAAAAATTAATTAATTAATTTATTTTTCCTTTGTTTTAAAAATGCACTTAAAAGAGAAAATTAATTCCTTAAATCATATAAATTATCATTTTTCTAAAAATATGAGCGTGAATGTAAAGACTTTCTTATGGACAGGTGACCTATGGGGCTGTCTGGGGGCCCTGCCCCGGCATCTGGAACATTTTGTTGTGTACAGCAATCTTAAAATTATCTGTCATCGTCAGGAAGAACGCTTTTCCAGTGCTAGATTACAAAGAAACATCAGACTCCCTTTATAAAATTTCAAAGATTGATAGATTTGTTCCATACAGTCAAAACTCGGTTTACGAGAGATGCTTGTAATCCAGAACACCCGTTTATTAATAAAACAGATGTGATAATGATATCACGGAAACTTGATGATTGGTTCCAGAAAATTTAAATTAATTTTATGCATTGTAATAAATAAAATGCATGATGTATATTTAATTTGTATGAAGTGATAACATATAATTATTTTTGTGGATCGTCTTTCAAAGTTTCTAACGTAATCGATGCTTTCTATTTGTTTATCACATAATATGATACTTTTTGTGTGACGTTATTGTTACGTTATCCTGGTAAGTATCGAGTAAAATTGGTTTCGTCTTCTCTGTAAGAATTCCGAGTAAATTCAACATGGTATTGTGTCAACATGGTATTTTATCAACATGGTTTTGTGTCGACATAGTATTATGTCACCATAGTATTGTGTCAGCATGGTATTGTGTCACCATAGTATGGTGTCACCATGGTATTGTGTTGCATAGTATTGTGTTGACATAGTATTGTGTCAACATAGTATTGTGTCAACATGGTATTGTGTCAACATGGTATTGTGTTAACATGGTATTGTGTTGACATAGTATTGTGTTAACATAGTATTGTGTCAACATGCTATTGTGTCAACATAGTATTGTGTCAAACATGGCATTGTGTCAACATATTATTGTGTCAGAATGCTATTGTGTCAACATGGTATTGTGTCAACAAGCTATTGTGTCAACATGGTATTGTGTCAACATGATATTGTGTTGACATAGTATTGTGTCAACATGGTATTGTGTCAACATAGTATTGTGTCAACATGGTATTGTGTCAACATGGTATTGTGTCAACAAGCTATTGTGTCAACATGGTAGTGTCAACATAGTATTGTGCTTAATAAATTCATGATTCACACAGCTACGAGTTACCCATGGGTTCCCTACATTTTACACGCCAGCCCTAATTTTATTTTTTTAACTGATGAATTTCTCACTTTTATTTCTTAATGGGCCGTAGGAAGGAGGATTTCCCAGTTTCTGCACGCACAACACATTTGTAACAAATACGCTCACTCTGATGTTGACTACATGTGAGAAGAGCCTTTGGCTCAGTAGTTATGACTTAATTGAGAGTATCTGTGCACCCTCCCCCAAATATAAAATAGTTCGTCTCTCTTGGAGATGTACACTGAGACAAGTAGTTATGGACTTATGTGTGCTATTGCTGATGGCCACATGTGGTGAAAGCAGTTTTAGTCATGTAAGATGTTCCTTACACATTTTAATCTTTTTAAATTTCAAAAACAAAATAACAAAATTATAGGCTTATATACAAAGCCACAATTTTTCAATATTTCTTAATAGATAAAATATAGAAAAGAAACAATTGTATATATATATATATATATATATATATATATATATATATATATATATATATATATATTTGGTACCCATAAGCATTTCTATGCGTTTACATAATTTTTCTGTTGACAAGTATCATACGACTCTACTTAGCGGAGATTAGCCCATAGAATATTAAGTTTTTGTAGATATCGGATAGTCGTACAACGAATGCAGATCCAATAATGACAGAATTGAATGTACAAACGTTCTTCTTACAATTAAACTTATAAGGCAAAACAAGTCCTTTTTTGTATGCGACCAGTTGAAATAATCCAAAGCTCACTTTCCGCCAATTTTTCTTTTACTTTGTTAACAAGTGATTGGGAAGTGGCAATATTATTGGTGCGGTATTGAAACCAAATATCACCACACGTGAAACTAAATAAGTTGTACTTTAAGAGTGAAATGATCGAGGTAAATTTGTTCAGTCAATTTAAATAAGTTATGTTAAGTCAATTTAAATATAGTTTAAACACATAATTTTGTTAAAGAATTTAAGATTTAAATAGGATTGGGGTAGATGACAAGTTTTGAATGTGCACCACAATAAGTTATTAAGCTGATGCTGTCACAATGTGTAGGCTATATATTTTTAACTGCTTGATAGCAATTAATTAATAAGTGAAATATTGTTTTACTTTTTAAAGAATACATAGATTTATATAGTGTCAGTAACAAGGAGTAATTATGTATTTATACTATCAAACAATATATTTTAAATGTGTGTACATCGGAGCGAATTGTTCATGTTACCCGTGTTGCCGGCGGCAACAGTCTTACAAACAACTACAAAAGCAGTGGAAAAACAAAAAAAAACAAAAATAAAAAAGTGTGCGTTTATAGTAGTTTTAGTTGCTCAACAACATTCAATTTATATTTTGATAAGATCGCTACATTTGCCTTTTCTCACAGAGTTAAATGATAATTGGACATTATTGCAAAGGTGTTCCCGATCTGAATTCGAGTTACACTTTGTATATACTTTTACCTTTCATTGGCTGAACTAAGGGAAAAAACTCACATGAATATGTTGTGTATTGTTACCTACGGAGAGAACGGCAACGAGACGACGACGTCATATTTGACCTGTCAACTTTCTCACCGACGAATTATTTATAAATATATTTTAATTATCCAAAATTACATAAAAATTGAGGGAAAAGTGTAAATTTATATCTGACTAAACACAAAAATAAATAATTCTAGATCTAAACAACACCCTGCGTTAATAACATGTTGTCTATTATCAAAATAGATTTTTAGATTGATCGAATAATATAAATATGGTAATAAAATATCACAGTTGGCAGCTCTGCAGGTATAAAAAACATCAGCAAACTAGAATGTTTGTTTAATTTCGTCACCTGTCAACCCCTCCTCCCCCACCTTTTTTCCCGTGACTCGTCGTGTTTTAGCGATAACAACAATGGGAGTTAACTCGTTTTTTTTAATTGCTGGCTACTGCTACTGAACTGTTGAATTGCTCAGCATAGGGATATAACGTTTTATTTTATTTTTGTAGATTTCTCTACTCTTTATTGAGTGTATTTGAATGTTTTAGAGCAAGATCAGTATAAACATTTAATAAATATTTTCCAAATGTATCAAGACTACAATAATATATATATACATATATATATATATATATATATATATATATAAATACTATATATATATATATATATATATATATATATATATATAACATATATGTAAACATACCATTGGCCAGAAGGCTTAATTAGGGGAACCTAGCTCAATAAACAGGAGTTGTGTCAACTTCTATGCCCAGTTAAATGAACAACACTTTTCGACCTAGTAGTCATAACTAAATGAAGGATATTTATATAGCCGCAAAATTTGATCTTATAACACTTGATTTTGATAACTAAATTGAAATGAACTGGTGAAGCTGGCTATTTGTATGAAAATCAAAATTTCTAGAGTTTTCTAGAATTTTAACCTTCATAAGTTTTTTCCACGTTTTTAGAAGCTTCTAGAACCTTCTAGGGATTTCATAGTACCTTCCAGAACCTTCTAGGATTGTATAGATTTTTCTAAAACTTTTCAGAACCTTCTAGCATTTTCTGTGTACTTTATATTAAATATTACCAATATCAAAACCATTTAAATGATTTAACATTTCAGTGTCGATGAGGCATATATTCATGATTTTTTCTGTGCTGTATTGAAGTCAAAGGGAACACAAAAAAAAAAAATAAAAAAAAATTTGACAAAAAGTTATTTTGGGCCAACCTAATATATATATATATATATATATATATATATATATATATATATATATATATATATATATATATATACATATATTTATATTCTAGCATATAAATCTATTGTAACCAAAATCGCCCTCTAAAAGCTTTACAAATTTTGTGGTGACTGACTGCCAAGTTGATTATACTAATGGAAAGCTCTCATAATGCTCTTTTCGTTGATATATAAAACACATGATTTATATTATGTAAGTGAACGTTATTATATTAATAATGACCAGCGGTACCACCCTTTAAAAAGTCACGCCTCGTCCCTGGTAGTCGGTAAAAAAAATAAACTATCAATACATAATTTAAATTGTTTATATTACATTATTTATATATTTAAACGTACTTATTTGTGCGTATACATTATATAATATGAGATACGAGCTAGAAAAGAGAAGCTTAGTTAATTCCCTTTGTCCGCCCACCGGCGTCGGTGTCGGCAGCTCTTAGAATACCCTACACAGTTCTGTCAGCCTTTGTAGAAACACACATTAACTAAGTTACTAGTAAACAGTATGTAATTTTTCCCGCCCAGTGGCATATGTCGTATTAAGTATTAAAATATACCTCAGAATCATAACTTATTCCGATGAAGGCAATGGCTCAAATCTTTGAATAATTCCAGTTGATCTGTTGCTGATCGTTAACGTTAGATTTATATACTTGCTAAATATGTTACAGCAATTTTATAGGTCGAAAAATATTTCAAATCAATTTGACACTCGTCTAATATGTTGCATTACTTGGTACAAGTCTAAAACAGAACTCAGTGTAGTACACTATATACACAATACTTTAATAGAACTTTAATAACACTTTACTTCTCTTCTGACTATTTCTATTTAAAACAAACTACTTCTATCTATTAGGGTCATCGACGCTGAACTAACTACGTCTTAACTACTAAGCCTGTCAGCACTACTCTACTGCATCTTTCTCTCATCTACTGTCTACTAACTTATTATAACTTAACTTATTAAAGGTTGGGGTAGGGATGATCACGCTTGCTATGCATGTGTCACTACTACAGGCATCTAAGTAAGTTGGGAGTTTGGCTTGACCATGACCTCTGACTACGTAACATGGTCAACTAAGATGGGTCACCAGTTTGGTAAAGTTTCACCTGCTGGTGTAGAGAGGGGTCAAGACGTTGGGGTAAATTCTCAATGTTACACTTAGTAACCTGATTTTTCAATTTTTATTCGCCGGCCTGGTTGGCATCTAAGTACTTACTCATTGAATCTTAATATGATTTCAGAAAATAGTTGGGGATCTAAATCATCAAGATGAATGGATCCGTTGAAAGTTCTCTACAACTAGATTTTTCCTTTTTTCCAGTATATACGTGACAGAAGGCCTAAATAGTTCGCGATGAGATTATATGTGATTCTATGGCAAGTTTCATATGCTGGTGTTGAGACTGACGCAAAAAAATCTATAAGTGCGGTCGTCCAAGTTTTAACTCATTAAGGTTGTTACTGTCAATACATTTTATAATACCCTGTTACAGATGGAATAATAGTAGCATGGTTACAGAGGGTACGAATTACAAATTACAACAACATATAAATAACACGTCTGATACTCGAATTTCGGAACATATTCACTTTACTGCATGACGATCTGTTCCAGCACATCATTGTGTAGAGACAATTGTAATTTCCACATCCTCCAAACCCACCAGAGATGACATTATTTTATTTTCACAGACATCCACATCCTTCCAACCCACCTGCTATGGCTCTATTATGTTTTGACACATTCCCTAATGCCAGACCAACAGCTGTGACAGTATTTTGTTTGACAGCTATCCTTCTCCTCCCAACCCACCAGCTGTGACAGTATTTTGTTTGACAACTATCCTTCTCCTCCCAACCCACCAGCTGTGACAGTATTTTGTTTGACAACTATCCTTCTCCTCCCAACCCACCAGCTGTGACAGTATTTTGTTTTGACAAGCATCAATTTCCTCCCAACCCACCAGCTGTGGCAGTATTTTGTTTGACAAACATCAATTTCCTCCCAACCCACCAGCTGTGGCAGTATTTTGTTTGACAAACATCATCTCCTCCCAACCCACCAGCTGTGGCAGTATTTTGTTTGGCAACATCAATTTCCTCCCACCCCACCTGTTGTATGACAGTATTTTGTTGACGAACATCCATCTCCTCCCAACCCAGCAGCTTTAGCAGTACTTTGACAAACATCAATTTCCTCCCAACCCACCAGCTGTAACAGTATTTTGTTTGACAAACATCCATCTCCTCCCAAACCACCAGCTGTGACAGTATTTTGTTTGACATACCCATCTCCTCCCAATCCACCAGCTGTGGCAGTATTTTGCTTGACAAACATCCATCTCCTCCCAACCCACCAGCGCAGTATTAGTATTTTGTTTGACAACTATCCTTCTCCTCCCAACCCACCACCTGTGACAGTATTTTGTTTGACAAGCATCACCCTCCCAACCCACCAGCTGTGGCAGTATTTTGTTTGACAAATATCCATCTCCTCCCAACCCACCAGCTGTGACAGTATTTTGTTTGACAAACATCCATCTCCTCCCAAACCACCAGCTGTGGCAGTATTTTGTTTGACAAACATCCATCTCCTCCCAAACCACCAGCTGTGGCAGTATTTTTTTGTTTGACGAACATCCATCTTCCCCAACCCACCAGCTGTGTCAGTATTTTGTTTGAAAACCATCTTCCTCCCAACCCACCAGCTGTGACAGTGTTTTTTTTGACAAACATCCATCTCCTCCCAACCCACCAGCTGTGGCAGTATTTTGTTTGACAAACATCCATCTCTCCCAACCCACCAGCTGTGGCAGTATTTTGTTTGAAAACATCCATCTCCTCCCGACCCACCAGCTGTGGCAGTATTTTGTTTGACAAACATCCATCTCCTCCCAACCCACCAGCTGTGGCAGTATTTTGTTTGAAAAACCATCCTCCTTCTAGCATTGACAAAAGGCGCTCATTACAGTTCCAGCAACAAAGTGTTTATCTTTAGTTGTTGTTTTTCATCCATCACAATTTAAAGAAAAATGGCTAAAAATATTCTACAGCTGGACCCTATTATAGTTATGAGCCGGCACTTTAATTTTTTAAATTACACGTCATTGTATATAACTATATGATGCTGTAACTTGGATATGCCATTAAAGGATATTCGTTTGACGTTTTTGTTAAAAAATTCTTGAGAACTGTTTGCTTTAATTTGCTTTAAGTACTAAAGTGCTTGTCATAACTCTGTTATAACATTTGGTCAAGTGAATGTTGTGAGTTTTTATTCAGTATGAAAAAGTGTGCTAGTGGTGGGGAAATGAGGGCTAGTGAAAATGTGAACTGGGGTGAAGTAGTTAAAGGAACAGTTAATGTGATATTAACAGTTAGTGTGGTATTAACAGTTAGTGGTATTAACAGTTAGTGTGATATTAACAGTTAGTGTGATATTAACAGTTAGTGTGATATTAACAGTTAGTGTGATATTAACAGTTAGTGGGGTATTAACAGTTAGTGTGGTATTAACAGTTAGTGGGATATTAACAGTTAGTGTGATATTAACAATTAGTGTGGTATTAACAGTTAGTGTGATATTAACAGTTAGTGTGATATTAACAGTTAGTGTGGTATTAACAGTTAGTTTGATATTAACAGTTAGTGTGATATTAACAGTTAGTGTGGTATTAACAGTTAGTGTGGTATTAACAGTTAGTGTGGTATTAACAGTTGGTGTGGTATTAACAGTTGAGATAGTAAAGATTTTTTTGTAGATAGTTGGTAGTGAAGTATTATGGAAGTGATGATATGGAATGTTTTTCATATGGATCTATTTTAATGTTTACTTTATGACGTGTTAATAAATGTTAATTTAACAAATGGTGACTTTATTTTCTTCGTTAATGGACATTTGTGTCAGGCTGAGTGTAACATTTGAGGATAATTTGAAGTAATAAGCCCACAATAATCGAAGTAGTAATTTAGCAGAGACACGACAGTGCTTTATTTAATTTTTTTTTCAAAAAATAGAAAAACCAGGTTTTTCCCAAAATTTTAAATTGGCATTTTCAATCATCACATAAGTCTAGAATTCCGATACTTTCAATCAAGTCTAGTTTTGCAATATTTTGAAAAGTGAATACTTATTTATATTCTGATAACAAAGAATTATTTTTATAAAATAAATAAATGGCTGCATTATAAATCTGAAAATTCCGTTTGACTACATGACTTTAGCTTGACTTTATGAAGCCTTACATAGAAGATAAACCAAATTTAAGATTACATACCTATCACTCCATGCTCCTGTCCACTCTGTTTGACCCCATGGATTTCTGACGAACTAGGTAGTTTGTATCTCTTCCAGTTGTAACCTGTTTCACAAACTATATTATTAATGTAATCCAAAGAAATCTAAACTGTACCATTGATACCATCCTCCTCCCAACCCACCAGCTGTGACAGTATTGTGTTTGACCAACATCCCCTCCTCCCAACCCACCAGCCGTGGCAGTATTGTGTTTGACCAACATCCTCCTCCTCCCAACCCACCAGCCGTGGCAGTATTGTGTTTGACCAACATCCTCCTCCTCCCAACCCACCAGCCGTGGCAGTATTGTGTTTGACCAACATCATCCACCTCCTAACCCTTCCAATAAATATAAATCATATAGAAAGCGTTATTATATAAAATGTCATGTCATGATCAATAAAGATATTCTGACATGGGTGACATTTTCCTTTTTAATAGTGCAGCACATTAATATTAATACATATAGTACGAACACACGAATATGGCTGCTTTAGGAACAAATCAATTTTAAACTGACGATGCGCGTTCTGTGTAATATATAATTTGTGACTGGTACTGTATGATAGTGTATGTGTGTCTATCATTCAATATCGATATTGTTCCTTTAAAATGATTAATGAAAAATAGAAGTTATCATATTAAAATGTTTGAAGAGTCTAGGCCTACCGTTCTAAATCCTGTGATACTATATCCATGTCCTCGGTACAATTCATCAGGGCGTCTTTCTTCATATTGTTTAGAATTGTCTTGCTTCTAAAAATAAAAAGAGAATTGACCAATCACAATATTGAAAAATAACAAGATTCATTCAAATGATATGTTTAAATACTTCGAAGTTTGTTTGTTTGTTTTTTTCAAAATACACAAAAAGAAATTATATCTCCATGTTTTTGTTGTTTTCGATCTTACAATCATCATTGCTCCCATTAATGTTCCCATCTTGTATGCTGTGTAGAGTAAATTGTAAAGGTCTGAGGAGATAGACCCATGACTTCTGTCCTGAATATTTATCTCTTCAGATATTCCTCCAGTTAAATCCACCAAAGCGTCATGAATAAAACCACTGACCAAAACTTGATAGCTTCCATACAATCTAGTATTAAAGAAATTTACAAGCAAATATGAATAAATTAACAATATTTATTTCTAAAATATTTCACAGTTAGAGCAGTACATATGGATATATCATTAGAGAGCAGTACATATGGATATATCATTAGAGCAGTACATATGGATATATCATTAGAGCAGTACATATGGATATATCATTAGAGCAGTACATATGGATATATCATTAGAGCAGTACATATGGATATATCATTAGAGCAGTACATATGGATATATCATTAGAGCAGTATAAATATTAATTAGGCTTTTATTCTCTTTCCTTGATATTTTTTTCGTCTGGTGGGTCCTGAAACCAACCCGGTTGTCATAGAGACAAACATGTTTGAGAATCACTGTACTAGCACAATGGCTGACATTAATAGTGATAGCAGCAATACTTGACAATGTACACTGTGTTAACCCTGAGTATTTATAGACCATGAGGATCTTGAATAAGTGTGTATAGACCATGTGGTCCTTGAATAAGTGTGTATAAACCATGTGGACCTTGAATAAATTTGTATAAACCATGTGGACCTTAAATAAATTTGTATAAACCATGTGGACCTTGAATAAATTTGTATGAACCATGTGGACCTAGAATAAATTTGTATGGACCATGTGGACCTTGAATAAGTGTGTATGTCATGTGGACAGTGAATAAGACCACTGAAAGTTGCCAGCACTATCCTAGCATTATGGGCCTCCTTACAAGTCATGTGTTGTGGACTCTATGAAAACCAGCCATAAAATTTAAAATACAAATGGTCAATTAGTATGTTATTCTAATGGGGACCCACAAGCATATGCCTAGATTGACCTACGAATAAAGACGGTAGATATAAATTGATCTGTAGACATATGGCAGGATGAATTATTCATTCTGGAAATAAAATAACCACAAATAAACTCCATGGTAAACAATCCGCTAAAAAAAAAACGCATTCAATCTAAATCATTAAACTTTATTTTCATTTGTACTAACATCTTCACCCCCCCCCTCTCTCCCTCGCTCTCTCTCTCACTCTCTAACTCAATCTATTTTTACCACTCTCTCTCTCTCTCTCTCTCTCTCTCTCTCTCTCTCTCTCTCTCTCTCTCTCTCTCTCTCTCTCTCTCTCTCTCTCTCGCTCTCTCTCTCTCACTCACTCACTCTTTCTCTCTACCTAACTCAATCTATTTTTACCACACAGTGATAACGAGTTAGTGTGATATTTGTAATTTCAGCACTGAGCTATAAAACTATATTATTTACCATTTTAATACAACAAAGCACATTCAATCCACGGGACACGCCGTTTCCACACCACAGTGCAAAGGGAATCACACAATGTTGCACAATGTGATTTCATCTCACCATTTAAAGTTGGTTTTAATAAATATAATAGAAGACCCCGTATGAAGAACGACAACACACGGCATAAATTGCAGTAGTAAATGTAAAACTATGACTATGTAACATAAACTTACTGCACTTTAAATGCATTTAGGAGCTGTATATGTGGCAAAGTTAGTAGGGATATAGTTAGTTTAATTAAAATACTGAATGTTAAGCGAGTGTGTATAACACAGGACTACAAACGCAGCTTAATTTTCCTTTATTAAGTAATTATATTAAATTAAAAAAATGTAACATTGTTGACGTCAACTTTTCTTGACCTCCCCCCCTCCCCCTTGTCAACAATTGTCAAAAATTTTCTGACCCCCCTCCCCCCTATTTTGTTGACGTAATTAATGGACAGCCCCTAAACAACATAACTGTCAGATGAAATAACAGTGAAATTATAAATAAAAAAAAGAGCACATAATTACAACTAGACCAGTTGTGAAATATTAAATATTAATACAAGGCTAGAGAGTATGAACCTATGAAGTATATTTTTTTTTAAAACACTGACTTTTTACGCGTAGTTAAATCTTCGAATAATTTGACCTATTAAATAGTCTATTAATATTACACAACTTTAAATGGATACTCAAACACAATTTTTAATCCATCGATTATTGTAAATAGCCGTAGACATACTTAAATCACAAGAATGTTTCTTTGTTTTTCTTCATTTCCTTCACTATTTGTGACATCGAAAATCAATCCTACATCTGTCGCATTAACATAAGCACAGCTACACTGTTCTGCTCGGATTCATTCATAGATTTTACGTGCTCAAATTAGGTCACAATAATTAGCAAACTGACTACTTTTTAACATAAATGTGAAGTCTATATCGTAAATGCCAATTTTATAAGCGTAAAGATCACTGAAGACTTACATGCAAACAGATTACAATTCCGACAGAAGTGTGTTAGTCTCCAAGTATTGATCTAAATTCGCTACACACAACAGGAAGACCCGTTGACATTTTTTAATTTCCCACTGTTGACGCGCTACCTAGGAGACGTGCCCCGACTTGTCACCTCTTCTATCTTTTGAAAACACTTAAGAGAAAAATGATTTTTTTCTTTTCACGCGTTGAGTTAATTCCCTCTATCTCTCTGTCTTGCCATCCCCCCCCCCCTTCCTTTTCTTTACGTAAAAATATTAAGTGCAAAGAAACCATGCGAAATAGACGCTACTTTTGTTTATATTTAAGTTAAACAAATGGGTAGATGCATAAATATTGTATAATTAAGAAAAAAATTAACTTTCTTACAATATTTCTCAGACAGACTGAAGGATTTCGAAGAAGTAATTTAAATGTATTTATAATCGAGTGTTAGCTTTTGTTGATATTCCGTTAGGTCAATGTTTTAAAATATACCGTACAGGGATTTTCAAAGAAGCAATCTATCTATCTATCTATCTATCTATCTATCTATCTATCTATCTATCTATCTATCTATCTATCTATCTATCTATCTATCTATCTATCTATCTATCTATCTATCTATCTATCTATCTATCTATCTATCTATCTATCTATCTATCTATCTATCTATCTATCTATCTATCTATCTATCTATCTATCTATCTATCTATCTATCTATCTATCTATCTATCTATCTATCTATATCTATCTATCTATCTATCTATCTATCTATCTATCTATCTATCTATCTATCTATCTATCTATCTATCTATCTATCTATCTATCTATCTATATATCTATCTATCTATCTATCTATCTATCTATCTATCTATCTATCTATCTATCTATCTATCTATCTATCTATCTATCTATCTATCTATCTATCTATCTATCTATCTGTCTGTCTGTCTGTCTGTCTGTCTGTCTGTCTATCTATCTAATACCAACAAGCTTTCCTGTGTAGGCTACCAATCTACCAACGTAACTGTATGACTAAAATATACTTACTGTAAAAAATAACTTGAATACGTTCAATAATTAAACTAAGCCCCGCCCCCTCCCCACCTTCCACAAACCAACAAACAAACAACAGCAAATTAAAAAAAATACACAAAGTTTAGTAAAAAAAAAAATAAATAAATAAAATAGGTAAACATCTACTCAATAATGACGTAGCCAAGACTACAAAAGCTTTTTTTCTTCTTTCACTGTCACGTTAAGGTCTCATCCAAACAACTTTGCACGTGACTTTTTTTTTTCTTTTAAAGCCAAGTTATTTTTTTTTAAACGAAAACTTTCACAAAGGACAGTTCAAAGGTCAGCGAGAGTTGTGATAGCACTGTACAGTATTTAATAAATAACAGTTGTTTGTATAGTTAAATTAAGGCTGCGTGTTACACGTGACTAACAGTCAAGGCCTTTCGAAGGAATTTCGGGATATAGGCAGAGATTTTAAGAGATAATTGAAGTCCTTGAATATCTGACGATTCCCTCCAAACATGACATCTAAAAGGAATCCAGGAATCCATATTTAAAAGGGCGTGGGGGTGGGGCTCTTTTCCGGTGGGGGCCCTTAGTCGGTGGCCCTGTTTACCGGTCCATAAGAAAGTTCATCCTAACAGTAAACACAGGTCTTCTATTTGTAATAAAATAGTTGCAATTAATACGGTGACCAAATGTCAGCCTCATAGGAAGATAGCCCTCCATTTTTTTAGGCTCTGTCCTTCCTCGCAATTTGTCCTCTTTTATGTCCCCCTTTTTCAAAATTTGATGAATGATCTATAAATATTTTATTTGACAGACGGTGAGTCCATGTAACGCACGTGATTTGACATATTAGTACATTCAAAAAGACTTCCATTGTCTCTCTTAGAACAATGTAATACTAATAGACACAGTAATATTTTTACAGCATTGGCCAGACAGTGTAACAAAAGGTTTTATCTAATTTGATTTTATTTATATATAGTGGGTTTGGTAATCGTAGGCTATGTTATAGTTTTAATGCCACCCTAACCCTAACCCTATATTCTATCATTTGCCCAATGATGCTGCACTTAATATGCCCATTCGGATACAGCCATCTGCTTTAGAAATGACAGCAATTGTTGAGTGAGTGTGTGAACAGAGGGGCCCACAATGAGTGAGTGTGTGATCAGAGGGGCCCAGAAAGTTGAGTGTATGATCAGAGGGGCCACAATGAAAGAGTGTGGTCAGAGGGGACCACAATGAGTGAGTGTGTAATCAGAGGGGCCCACAATGAGTGAGTGTGTGGTCAGAGTAGCAACAATTGGAAGATATTGTTTTGGGCTCCTGGATTAATTAGCTGTAACCCTGATGGATCAGAGGATTTTTTTGGCGCAGGTCACAACTTTCCCCCCTCTTCCCCAAGCCCACGGACGTTCTATACACCTCTCATCGTAAGCATATGTAAGTAGGGATGACAACTCTTTTCCAGATAAAAATATCCAAGTGGTCAGCCCCTAATGCAATTTGACTCTCTACGCTCTCGTCATTGTGCTCTGTTGTGTGCTTAAATATAGAGTGCTCAAAAAATTAAAATAATAATAACTATTTAAAGGCGTGTCGGTCACGTGATGCAATTGTTTATTAATTATATAAATGATACTGCCTAAGCAGTTACTTATGTAAGTAGGATTTCCACCCCCCCCCCCGGTACAAAACTCTATGTCAAGTGTTGGGTTAAGCAGGTTTCTTAAAAGAATGTATTAGATATTGATGAATTTTTATATATATATATACATTATGCCTACCTGATTTCGAGTTTTTTTTTAAATTTATTTTCCTCACTGACCATTACAATGTTTACCCTGCAATACTTGCATCTAGTGCAACAATAGATGTATGTAATAATAATCCTCGATAGTAAACTGTACACATTTCGGGGGGCAGGGCGGGGGGGGGGGTCTAATACAAAATAATCACCACATGTACAAGTTAGGTTGTTTAAAAATAACACTCACCTTATTGCAAGAAAGTAAATGCCTGTCTTACGATGAGAGTTGTGTGTGTGTACGTGTGTGTGTGTCAAGTTGCAGTCTCCCAGTCCAGGAATGTCGTAACAGATGGTCGTCACGGTGTGCTCACGGGAGAAAACACACACACACGAACACACACGAACACACACACACGTACACACGTACACATAGACAAACAGTCATTGAACGATAATAAAATGGGGGGTGGGGGTGGGTGGGGGGAACGGGAGGTTCAACGAAGGCTGTCACAGGTGGTGCTGAGTCGACATATGCCATAACAAGACCCCAGTTTGTTTCCGTTACCATGGAAACTGAACGACAAAAATGCGGTTCAATATTTTCACTTAATCGCTCCCATCCAATGAGATAAGTTTGCCCAAGTCATCAGGCGAGTGTTTTCAACAGCCAATCGATGATGAGATTTTGTTTGTTTTTTTTAACCACTATGATAAATGTAAATAAAGGCGTGGCAGTATTGTTTTACCGTCTGTCAACATACTCGCGTCATTAGAATATATACGAGAAACAACAACTATATTAAACATGTAGTCACAGATTTTATGTCTGAATGTATAACATTGCTATATATGTAGCAAGCCCGTATCGTGCAGGGGGGGGCATGGGGGACCGCCCCCCCCCCCGCGTTTTGTCTGGCCCCCACTGTATGTTTGCTCTACTTAGTAACATTTATTTCCTGCCACTCCCCGCTACATATCACCTAAACATCATGTCTGAGGAAGCGAATATTCTCAGCTACATTCATCCAGCCATAGCCAATCAAACGGACACAAAAACTTGCTGACCGCTGTGAGGCTACAAACCCCCATGTCCAAACACCTATCAAATCTGATGCCATCAAACTTTAAACGAACATGGAGGACACAATGGAGGGCAGGGAAAACAGGAACCACTGTGATTTGAACCAGTAAACAGCGCCACAGCAATCGTGCTAGCTTCGCCACACTTCGACATTTTATTATACACCGAATGGTTACACTTCTGCGCATTGAAATACTTGTGGACGGTAAATGGTTTAATCAATGAATTACTTTCTGAGCAGCTCAGACTGGATCTGAAGGCCAGCAGTAAATCACTCTATAAACCTTAGGTTAAAATCAGTACATGATTACAACCATGACATGATTACAACCATGACATGAATACAACCATGACATATACATTTGTTTAAACACACACACACACTGACACACACACACACACACACACAAACAGCTCTTGAATTTGGCAAGATATTCGGTAATAAAAAGTTTATCATTCAAACCGTATCTAGTGTTTCCATGGTAATGGGGGGAGGGAGATTAATGAAGGAGTAATAGATAATTCTTTGTTGTAGTTTGCCCGTGGTACACACTAGTGTTGTTTTAGTCCCAGGTCATATTTTAGTTTCAGTTTTTATTTCGTTTTTTCTGTAATAATTTCAGTTTTCGTCTAGTTTTAGTCTTGCTGCTAATTTTAGTTTTAGTTTTAGTTCTCGTTGACGAAAAATCAACATTTTCGTTAACGAAGGTTTTAGTTTTAGTTCTCGTGAACGAAAGCAACACTATATTTTAGTTTCAGTTTTTATTTCGTTTTTTCTGTAATAATTTCAGTTTTCGTCTAGTTTTAGTCTTGCTGCTAATTTTAGTTTTAGTTTTAGTTCTCGTTGACGAAAAGTCAACATTTTTGTCAACGAAGGTTTTAGTTTTAGTTTTCGTCAACGAAAACAACACTAGTAAACACTCAACTGTTGTGTGTGTTGTAAGTATGTATCATTAGTTTACAGTCTCGCACTCATCAACTAAACATAAAGAATGGATGGGGTGGGGGGAAGGCGGAGATATAAATTCATTACACCAGTGGTTCCCCTACCTTTTTTCTCGCCACGGAATGGTCAGCGTTTGATAATTTCATAGCGGACCGGTCAACGTTTGATACTTTCATAGCGGACCGGTCAGCGTTTGATAATTTCATAGCGGACCGGTCAGCGTTTGATAATTTCATAGCGGACCGTCAGCGTTTGATAATTTTATAGCGGACCGGTCAGCGTTTGATAATTTCACCCCGCCCACTGGAAAAGGGGGTGTGATATTATTTCTCACCATGGAAAGTCGCACAATGACGAGATAAATAAAAAAAAAAAGGAAATGATTTAACGTTTCTTGGGTGGCCCAGTAACATTCGCTCCACGGACCTGTACCGACCCGGGGGTTGGGGGACCACTGCATTATACCACTTGCTTATCCGTACTATTTGCCAGTCGGATTTTTTTTTTTGGTTTTATTGTTTGTTAGTTTTTGGGTCACTGAACGCTTGTGAAAGATCATGATGGACAGAGCGTATGCCTGGACTAAATAAGTAGCAGGCGTGGCAATGGTGCAAAATGCAAGCCACGTGACATAAGCGGCCAAATGCAAAAAAAAAAACAAATTGAAGTTGGGACAAATATTAAACAACGAATGACCTTTGTACATGAATAAGAATTTTCTTTTTCAATTATACGATAAATATTGAGAAAAACATAATAGCACAGCCAAACACAAAAAACAAAATAACACCACTTTCATCTGTCCTATAAGACATTTCTGTTGACTAACGGAGCAGGACTCTGCAGTAGAGATGGACAAATTCTACTCGAGTACTACTTAAATATATTGTCGAGTATTTGTACTTGTATTCGTACTTGGAAATTGGGTACTTGTATTCGTACTTGGAAATTGGGTACTTGTATTCACAATTATACCTTGGGTACTTGTACTTGCACCTTGAGTAGTTGTATCGTATACTCGTACTTGCTGGTTCAGTACTTGTTACATCTCTACTTAGCTGTACGCGAGGCCTTAATGGAGTGTCATTTGCAAACCCTGGAACAAACACTTTTAGTCTTTGTACGGTTAGGTAACGAACAAGAGTGAGTCATGGGGGGCGGGGCAGCCTCAGTTGCCACTCCCTCTAAGGCTGCTACAGTGACATACGATTTAAGGATGGGGAGGAGGGGGCAATAGAAATTATTTTATTTAAGCCCGATTTCACGTGAAAAGAGGTTAGGGTTTAGCCTAGCCCTAACAGCATTGTACAACATTTCGTAGGTAAAAAAAAAATCCTTAAATACAAAACGACATTTCATTTATACGACCTTACCACTAGTCATAGTTTGAGAAACTGTTCGCGATGTTCGTAAATATTACTGCACAGTTACTTCATTTTATTTCATATAGCTTCACAGTAATTTACTGTTCGAAATGAAGTGTTCAATATGCATGTTTGAGTGTTTCCACTATGTTCACACAACACCGACTACTGGATAATTAAAAGAATCGACTACTTTGATCATCGATCGATCGATCTGGTTCAATAAAAAAAATAATCCCAATCAAATATATCTTTGACAAAAATACAGTAGATTGGTGAATTGAATACCGTGGTCTTCATTTAAGGTTATAGAGATAGAACATATAGTTGGTTTTATCTTTAGGAACGCTGTTCATAGTCAGGGATGGCTCATACACGGCACGCAGGCCAAACCTAGTACGCCAAAAAACTTTCATGGCACGCCGAAATATAAATAAAATTTACATAGATAAACTATATTAAAAATCATACTGTAAAAACACAGATGGACGGATGGCCGAGCGATAGCGCGCTTGATCGTTGTCCTGAGAATCAAGGGTTCGATCTCTCGACGAGTACCAAGCTAATCATTCTAATTGAAATTTGGTGTAAGTTTCCCCCAAGTCCACTCAGCTTTGAATGGTCAATTGACATTAAGTAAATGGGGAAGTAAATGCAGCTAGACGTTGTGCTAACCACACAGTCCTTTTTATAAGTCGTAGTTACTGTTTGAAAAAGTAATTTTATTAAATATATGTATATACAATCTCCAATCTTTGAAAAAAACGGTCATATACGATTCAGCCGGTTATCATCTTGTTACATGTCGTATCTAGTGCATACCAACCAACTTATTTATCTTTCTCTTTTACCAACATAAAAAAATTAATGAAGTAAAAAGTAAATAAATGCATACGGTAGATAACCTCACTCGTTAAACGATCAAAAATATTACTCATTTTTATCTCCCTTTCTTAAAAAGTCAAAACAAAAAAAAAAAACACTTATAGTCTACAAATACATTTATTTTAAACAAATATTAATTCTCAGTTCATATTTTTTTATTATTATACATTAATAACGGATTAAAGGATGATTAAAAGACCATATTTTCCACCTTCGATTTCGGTTCCACCATATGTCCAGGACAGTATGCAGGTACTCGATGAAGGTGTGTGAAGTCCCTGTAAGGATGGGATGAAATCTCTTAGATCATATAAACCCCTAGTTGGACGGTTTTAATAGTGCCCTTCGTTTATACCCACCATAGTCGATAGCGCAAAGACCATGGAGGCACCACGGGAGACATAGCGGCGACTTAAGCCATGACATGAATAATTTCCTTGGTCCTCACCGGAGATCGAACCAGGTACGACAGGGGCCCACGATTTATAAGTGGACACTGCAGAGCACACCTGTAAACTCGTATGATGTCCAGGGTCCTCACCAGGTAACTGTAGTCGATTGAGGAGGGGTAGCATCGAACCAATAACCTTCACCATCGCCACCGATGTCACCAGTGGCTCGTATTGTGCACTTGTTTTTTTGTTCTTTGCAGTCACAATACATTGTAGAGTAATTTGATAATCAACAGCTTTGTCACTATGGTAGGCCAATATACACTTATTATAAAGTGAACTTAAGACTTGACGTTATCCAGTGCTCATCTCTGTGTAAACTAATGTCTACATATTCGTTAACACACAAATGTGTAACTGAAGACAACACATAACCATGCTGGCTCATTATTTATGTACATTGGTGACGCAACAGGAGCGTCAGTCTTTGATAAGATAGACTCATCACCCCCCCTCTCCCCACCACACACTATACTGAGTTTATTTTTTTTTTACTGTCCAGAATACAGTCTATTAATTTGAAAGACCGACTTCCCCTAATGGTCTACAGTTTCTCTCTAGCTGTCAGCCATGTTTTCCAGTCAACTTCCGGCCTGTTGTCTTCGTAAGTGTGACGTCTGCCAGAAGTTAAAAGCCGAAGTTCCCGTTCAGAGTGACGTGGTTAATCCGCCCCCAGGGGGTAGAGGTGTTCTACTTTCTAGTTGACTGACACAAGGTGTCGCCAGCTTCAAGACATTTGTGTGTATTTGTTTATTGGCTTACTCAATTTTTTTCTGTTGTTGGTTTATAGACATCTTGCTGTTCTATCTATCTATCTATCTATCTATCTATCTATCTATCTATCTATCTATCTATCTATCTATCTATCTATCTATCTATCTATCTATCTATCTATCTATCTATCTATCTATCTATCTATCTATCTATCTATCTATCTATCTATCTATCTATCTATCTATCTATCTATCTATCTATCTATCTATCTATCTATCTATCTATCTATCTATCTATCTATCTATCTATCTATCTATCTATCTATCTATCTATCTATCTATCTATCTATCTATCTATCTATCTATCTATCTATCTATCTATCTATCTATCTATCTATCTATCTATCTATCTATCTATCTATCTATCTATCTATCTATCTATCTATCTATCTATCTATCTATCTACATACATATATATAATATATATATATATATATATATATATATATATATATTTATTTATTTGCAGTTAACTTCTTTGACAACCTTTAAGTTTCACAAAACACAGAGAGAAATTGAGAGCGAGATAGAAACAAAGACTCCCAGACCAGAGAGAGAGAGAGAGAGAGAGAGAGAGAGAGAGAGAGAGAGAGAGAGAGAGAGCCAGAAACAGACAGACACAGAGAGAGAGGGAGGAGAGATAGAGACTGAGAGAAAAACACACAGAAAAGAGAGAAAGAAAAAGAGACAGAGAGAGAGAGAGGGAGGGAAGAGAAAGTAAGATATATATATATATATATAGATAGATATATATATATATATATATATATATATATATATAGATAGATAGATAGATAGATAGATAGATAGATAGAGAAAGAGAGAGAGAGAGAGAGAAAGAGAGAGAGAAAGAGAGAGAGAGAAAGAGAGAGAGAGCTGATATATATAATATACACACCTATGTACATTAAGTAGATGTCAATAATATACTGAATGGATCCATTCAAGAGTTTTAAACTACAACCTAACTGTGAAGTCATATTACAGGAGTCGCTCAACTTGATGTTGAGAGAGTTGCATATCAATTATCATAGGATGTTTTTTTTTGAATTAGTAAATCTATATTTACAGATCCACTTCAAGGTAGTTTGATCCAAAGTAATTCATCAAGGGTAACTTGAAAACTTAAATAGTCTCTCTGGGGGGGGGGGGGTCCGCACAAAACTTATGGAGGACTGGTCACCGTGAAGATATTGTGCTGCGTTTAAAAACATGAATAACAAAATGACAGTATTCTTACAATGATTTAGTTTGATTGAGATATTCCGGGGAGTCAAAGTAATAATCGAATACGCCGTGAATCGACCACTGTCCACCGCCCATGATGGACATATTCGACGCTTTCATTGCGAGGCCGTCGCATGATGGAACGACGGGTGAGGGGAAGGGGGGGCGGCATCGCTTATAAATTTATCATTGTTTATAAAATATTTATATTTTGTGTGGTGTTGGTGGTGGTGAGATCATATGCTCACATCACGTGACAAAGACAGACACTGTCTACCTTTGATCAGTTGACCTCGAGAGTACAAGGTAGCCAGACCAAAACGTATCGTGTCAAGATTGGTGCATTGAGCCCGACACTGAAACAAGTGATTTGGTCAGAAAGGTCAATATACCCCCCTCCACTAGGAACAAGTTATTTGGTCGGGAAGGTCATTTTTACCCCCCTTCCCTTTTCCCTCTCTGTCACAACCCAATTTGAACAACTCGTTGTCTTAGGGTACGTTGGCGAGAGGTTCACCCAGGTCCCCGTAGGTTGGACATACACATGAACATTTTGTATACATATATTAGGGCTGCTGATTAAACAGCGTTAATTTGCGATTAACGCGTCAAAAAAAATTTACGATTAAAATTTTTAACGCAACACCTAAATGCGTTAATTTGACCGAAATGCTGAAAGTTCACCAAATCGATAAATAACGGAATTTCACGCAACAATTTGAAGTTAAAGTCCGTTCACTTATTAAGTAGATCTACCACCCCCACCCTGTCATAATTTCCATACACCCTCACCCTAGGTATTTCGACAAAAGCCCCAATTGTAATATGAAATGAAGATATTTGTTATATAGCCCTTCGACAAGTGAACCTCCTGGTCCCTTCCCGGTCGATATAAAAAGAAAAGAATTTCATTCACTAGTTTACATTATATACTGTAGTGTATTGGTGGAGGTACTGTAGTGTATTGGTGGAGGTACTGTAGTGTATTGGTGGAGGTACTGTAGTGTACTGGTGGAGGTAAAAGAACGACAAGTGTTTGGTGAACTCTGTTATAATTAGGTCGAAATAACGAGATGTTAGAAATTTTGTATCACCATTTTTTTTGCGCCCAATTTTTATCGCATTTGAAAATACAGCGTCTTGCATCAGCTGCACTAACAATATCATGACACTCGAAATCAATGTCTAGACATAGTCTAGACCAGTGATGCTAAACCTTTTTTGTTTCTGTGGGCCATTATTGTCAGCCAAAAACATTTGGAGGGCCAAAAATATAATTTTTATATATGTATGTATATAATGAGATGTTATTTTTTTAACTTGTGGGGGGCCAAAAAATTATCATAAAGGGCCAAATTTGGCCCGCGGGCCAGTATTTTAGCATCACTGGTCTAGACCAGTGCTTCTCAAAGTGGTGGGCCGTGGCCCACTAGGGGGCCGTGGACTGTCCTGAGTGGGGCCGTGGAATTTCGAAAAATTATAAATTTAAGCAATCTAAACCAAAAAAAAAATAGGGGGCCGCGACATATTGATTGGCTTTCCAAGGGGGCCGTGACTTCAAAAAGTTTGAGAAGCACTGGTCTAGACTATTCTATGCAAACATCAGTACACGAGACAGTGTATGTATTTTTCAGAATTATTGTGATACTTAGCTAAATTTAATATTTTATATTAATTAACGTTCTGAAACTAGCGGTGTCGATATGATGGAAAGAAAGGCATATTTTCGTTTGTGCTTTTTATATAGCAATAAAAACATCAATAGATTTTTCTCTAAGAGTTAGACCGGAAAACACTCTGATACAACTGTTGCAATAACCAAAATGAAACGAAAGAAAGAATTTTTAATGTTGACACACGAAAGAACAACAGAAGATCAAAAATGAAAGCCGACCTATCAAAATTTTACTTTGGACGTTTGAAACGGTAACATTAAAGAGTGTCATTTTACAAGATACTTTTTTATTAATTTAACTGACAGACAGATACAAAAATAAAATTTTCTTTTCTGTTGTTCACTAAAAAATTGAACAAATAGTTTATAGTATGAAAGTAAATGAATGAAAGAATATAAGAGTAACATTTATAGACATTTCTTCAAAAGAAGATCAAAAGTACATTTGTCCTTCAACTCGGTGACTGTGGTTGTCATTTCTGACGCGCGCTCCTAGTTTGAAACAATGGAACCGGTGTCAACATGTTTTTGGGACATCTTTAAGTGGAGAGAGAGTGTGTTAAAAATGTGACTTGGTGGGGAAAGGGGGGGGGGAAATAAAGGAAAAAAAACGCGTTAATAATAAGTGAGCGACAACTTTCTGGCTATACTATTATTTTATGAAAGAAAAGTTACATTTGAGATATAAATGACGTGTGTATTTTTTTTTTTTGGAATGAGAAATGGATGGTAGGGTAAACAGACTTACGTGTGGGCGAAGGGAAGCAAAATATGACAGGGAGGGAGGGAAGAGGGGTTGACATACTTCATTAGTTCGGAAACTATGGTACGAAAAAAAGGTTAGACATTGTTGTTAAATACAAAGAAAATTCGCATCATTAACGTGATTGATACATGTCCATAAACTGGTCTCAATAACTAATTCAATAGACATATATGCTAATGCTTAATAAATATGTTATAATTTATTAAACCTCTTTCGTAAATTAAAAGGACTTGTTTATTATGCCAATGTTATGCTTTGATATTATGACATATTAGTTTGAATACAAACAATTGTATTATATTGTGTCGATTAAAATGTGCGTTAATTTGCGATTAAAATTTTTAATCATGCGTTAATTTCGATCAATTTTTTTAATCGAACAGCAGCTCTAATATATATATATATATATATATATATATATATATATATATATATATATATGACGTATACAACCAATCTATATAAATAATAAAAGGCACTTGCTACGAGTACGTAATTACGTACTCCGTATTTTTTTTCTTCGTGGTACGTAAAATGATGTGCGTAATTTTGATAAATATTATTGATACATTACCTCTATAAACATTCCAAAATCATAGTATTGATTGTTATTTATTAAAAGAATAAGAAAAAAATATTAAAAAATGTGTTTAAATGCATTAAATAAATTTTAAAAAAGGTCCTCTATATTCTATATAAAATACTGCCAGCCATGTTAAGAGATGACCTGAATTGTTTACAAAAAAAGGCAGCTGCCAACTACAAGATTCTTAAAAAAAAACTGAAAGATAAAGACGGTACCTTCGGAAAATTTATGCCCATCACTTAAAAGGGCATGACCAAAATTATTTAAACCAAATTTATGTTAGGGGGATAGCTACTCTTGGGGCCCCTGGGGCCGTTTATCTTGTACCGCTACGTATAAGGTGTAGAACGGGGCCATAAAAATGACATACTTATTAATGGAACGAAAGAAAATAGTAAAGAAAAGTGTTATAAGTTGCAATTTTTTTGCGATAAAGTAATAAAAATGAACGAAATATTGTCTAAAATGGATTATATTGATGTGAAATCATTAATACTATGATTTGGTAATGTTTATTTAGGTAAAGTATCAATAATATTATCAAAATAATTTCTGCACGTAAAATAAGAGATTACCCCTAAAACCCCCTAACCCTAACCCCCCTAACCC
This sequence comes from Bulinus truncatus, assembly GCA_021962125.1. Classification (NCBI taxonomy): domain Eukaryota; kingdom Metazoa; phylum Mollusca; class Gastropoda; family Planorbidae; genus Bulinus; species Bulinus truncatus. The sequence continues at coordinate 3,811,569 of JAGDYQ010000015.1, read as the reverse complement.
TTTTTTTTTTTCATAATGTAATAAAACAAAAAAATATGCGCTAAATTAATATCTATTATTCTGAAAAAAAAAAATTTGAAAAAAAAAATTTTCTCTGACGGTATTTGAACCCACACATAGTCGGCCAAAATAAGATCCCGGCCAAGCGTGCAACCGACTGTGCTAACAAGCCACCCAAACATCGATTTAATTTTTAATACCTTATGTTTTCAATTCCAAAGTCTATTTCCGTAATTACGTATTCGTAGCAAGTGCGTATCTGGCTTCCGTAATTACGTACTCGTAGCAAGTGCGATAATAAAAATAATAACTTTATACCACTTTATAACTGACTATACAGAAAAATATAGGATTTATGTGACGATTTCCATCACCCACAATAGTATTACATTCAATAAATAGACTAAATTATAATAGATCAGTTATTACATTATAATGTCAGGCGGTCTTTTCAATCCTGGGCCGTCCTGGTCTCAAATGCCTCCAGAACGACCAGATGTCAGGGCTGTTACGGTGCACTTCAGGCAGGGCCATTTTCACGTCCGATACGACTTAAAGGTTACTTACGGATTCAGGGCCTACATGTTACAAACAACATCATGTACGATATGACTACACAATGCTACTTCAAATATTACAGTATACAACGTATTGTCTAAACTATACAACATACCTCCAGAACGATCAACCTATCACACACAAATCAACATCTTCATGTAAATACACCGGTACTCTCCAATACGGATGTTTCACCAATGGCTGTCTCAGAATTTATACTTTTATTTATCCGTGATCGTACATTTTATTTTCTGTGTTTTTTTTAAATTTTATTAAAATGTGTACTGTTTCATAAGAGTAGTAGTCGAGGAGGACACTGTCCCCCCCCCCCCCCCACCCCCAACCCCTGGTACGACCACTGCCTTTTCCCATGTCACATCATCTGGTCCTAGTCACAAATAGAAAATTGTATGCACATAATAAAAACAATAATCATGTTAGTCTTTGTAAAGACTAGTGAAGTCATTTTATGAAAACCAAGTAATTAATTTTTTTTACCTCCCTTCTAAATTATGTCAACAACAAACAAACATAGACATTGTCGCTGGTCTCAGATTTCTTGTCGTGTGTGCACTACGTCACACAACTACGTCAGGCGCCTCTCACCACTTCCTCCTCCTAGCAACAGAAGCTGTTTACAGTTCTGTTGTTATCTTCTCTTGGGTTGCGGAGTTAACCCGCTTAGTGCCTTTTAATAAATTTCACACCACTTGTGGAATTTATGAGGGAAAGAAGGAAAATAAAAATCAAAGTTGTATTTTTTATTTGATAGACTTTTCTCCTTAGCCAGAGTGTGGTTTTATAAAATAATAAACTGATTTTTTAACGGAATAAATTTCAAACCATTCTCTAATTCATCAGTGTGTATAATGCTTGCTTACTTGTGTTTTGATTGAAATATATTTCTTTGCTGAATGCGTATAGTAAAGATTTTAAATATCAGTTAGCACAGATCAATTATTCTCAAACTTCTATTCACAACCCACTAAGAACCTTGTTCGATTTTCTGGACCTAATTTTAAAAGAAAGAAGTGAAATTAAAGTTAAAAAAAAAAAATTCAACAGTTCATTTGTTCGATAATTTAATTTTAACATATTTTGGAGGCCCACTTGAAATCTAGCCTCGATCCACCAGTATATAAGTGTAAATAACTTAACATGTTATCTAACAATAGCTTTACCTGTGTGGATTGAAATCAGTGACGACATACATGTGATACAGTGGTCAGCGACTCAGCGCGTACATATAACCTGGAAATTAGTTGATTTTTTTTTTCAAATTGGATTGAGGTGAATTCGATCCGCACGGTGAAGAGCCGGGGTTCAAATCTTAGCAACGTCTATCACAGCTGCTGCCGTGCGTGGAATACACAAGCCATGGTCTCTTCCGCAGTACAAATACAATTACAAGGATACAGTCTTATCCCTATAGGGATAATGTAGTATCGCGTACAATTATAATAGAGACAGGGTTGGCCAATAGGATTTTTATCTAAGTGCCAAAATTAAAATTTATTCAAATGAAATCTTTTTTAGCGCGCCATTTTGTTTTTGTACGAAGTATTTAAGATACAGTTTATATGCGTTAATACTTGTAAGCTGCTGCAGGGGCTTGCCGTGAAAATTTTCTGGCGTGACCAAATGATTTTGGGGCATGGTAGTCATTATCACTGTGATAGACCAGAGAGTTGACTAACGCATCACCTTTTGCACCTTACGGTCTTTTTCAAAATCAGGTTGTGTGTTTTTTTTTAATATATACACATTTATTTAAATTTTACAGTGGCAGCTTTTTTAACAGATGAAGGTGGAGGACGGCCTTTATTAAAAAAAAATTTTCATATCATAGTGAATTATACACACTGTATATTTGTAGTTATATGCCCTTCACATTATTTAGCAGCACTCTGCACAGAAGTGGCTCCATGGCCATAGCATCCCCATGCATTCATGTGCCGCCCTTTAATTTTGTTTGTTTGTTAATATTTAACTCTGAGTTGGTAACAGTGAAGATAGTGTTCTGTGTTAGGACATTTTTATATTGAGCACCTGCTGGAACAGTTGATTGTATGGGTGGGTGCCTTCTTATATCTCTCTCACACTATGATGAAGGATAAAATGGCCTAGCAGGTGCACAACGGAGGTGTTAAGGTGTTGGATACCCAGGGGTTTGAACCACTACCACGGAGTGACCTCATCTTTAATCAGAAACTTAAAATTTTTTTTTAATACATCTTCATTTCTCTCTTTACACCCCTCTCTCTCTCTCTCTTCTCTCTCTCTTCCTCTCTCTCTCTTCTCTCTCTCTCCTCTCCCCCCTCTCTCTCCCATTCTCCCTCTCTCCCCCCCTCTCTCTCTTACACACTCTCTCTTTCCCTCTCTATCTCCCCCCGCCTTTCTCCCCCCACCCCTCCTCACACACCCCCACCCAACTAAGACTTTGTCACTGACCGTAGTGAAATATTTCTAGGAAAATGTAACATGTCAACAGTGGCGGCTCGTATCTAAAATTTATTGGGGGTGGGGGTGGGGGGGGGGGGACTGCTCTAGAAAATAGTTTGCATCTTAGTTTTTGTGTGTGTACGGTTGCACGCAAATGCCATAAACCTGTTAGCTAGAACTGCGACAAACACAGTTTTATACAAAGATTTTTTTTTTAAATCATTTATCGCAAACTGGGGCTACCTTACAATGTCTTTCGACATTAATCTGACGGATTATAATTAATCCTAAGATTATAATTATTTTGTTCACGTTTAAAGAAAAAATAATTAAACACAAAATTTGACTCTTTTTTTTTTATTGATAACAATACTATCTAGCTGAAATAGGTTGGTGCTGCAGTTCCACAGGCCGCCGCTGTATGACCATAATTTGTTAATACAGTTTCCTTAATACAGGATGACTTTGTTTAGTTTAAAAAAAAAGAAAGAATTGTCATTTGTGAATGTCATGTCTTAACGTTACAAATGATGATGCTTCAAACTCTAAGCTACATGGGTCGCTAGGGAACACAAGTCCATTAACTCTGTTTTAAAAATTGTCTATGACTACCGTTTTCCGACACAACGAAGAATAAAAAAATTTAAACGAGTGAAGTCCCCTTATCGAAAGTCCTTACAATATATATATAGGTATGTAATATTTATGATAGCCTATTTTCTGTGTATCTTTTATTATTCATCTGATGAACAAAATGAAGTTGTATTACACCATGATTCATGTGTTGTGAAGTATTCTTGACAATGGAAGTAAAATTTAAAAAAATACAACAGAACTCTACATAATAATACTGCATCGTGAAAAGAAAGAGGATATTTCATATTGGTTTTTAAAAAAAAAAAATGAATTGACGTCATCATGCAGGTGAATTTTAGTTCTGCGCCCTTGAGTCGGGTCAAATCAATTCGCGACTCCGGCTCAATGGCCCCTGAAACCTTTCATTTAGACTCCGTGAGCAACATTTCCCATCTGATAGACGCCGTAGACGGTCACAGCAATTTGACCTCGGCAGAATTCATCGACGCCTACGATTACGACTACGACGAGTCAACCGGCCACCTGCCCCTGGACGACCTCGTCCCCAACGCCCTGGGCTACGGCCTGACCCTGGTGCTCGGGCTGACCGGAAACATTTTGGTCATCATTTCTGTTGCCAGGTAAGTCTTCTGATCGGAATTAATGATAGACAGGTGCTGTCGTTGCCAGTTAAGCGGTGGTTCTTTTCATTTATTTCGTAGCGTCTCTAAGGGATGCGAGTGCCCGAAGTTTGAAATGCAATCATACGGAATAGTACAAACCGTTCCGGTGGATTGGTTAGGTGGGGAAGGTCAAAATTAAAGTAAAAAAAAAAGCCTTACATCATAAGTGAACGGCCCAGTGCTGTATTTACGTATAAGCTAAACACAAACTATAAGTAAGGGACCCCACACTCTTTTGGGATCCCCAAAAATGTCATAGGTTAGAGCCCTCGCTTTTTTTGGGGGGTCTCCCCAAAAAATGTCATGTATACTTAAATATTTGGCACTGACTATATACTATCTGGACTTATAAAGAGTCTCGTGATCTCCAATAGTTTAGGGTCTTATCAAGTCTGAAGCCGGCCCTGGAATAGTCTCCAAATGTAATTTTCAATTCTAGGAACGTTCTTACATTAAAAAATCTACATTCCACATCTACTTGTTTCTGTTAGACAACAACCTAACACTGATATTGTCGTAAAGTGTTTTGAAAGTGTTTCATAATAATTGAAGACACACACACACACACACACAAATACACATATATAAGTATATAGTTACAAAAACTCGATAAGTTTATCAGTGAGCCATTAAATATCAATTTCAGCTATTGAACTCATGTCTTTTGATTTCTAAATATGAATACATTGTCTACAGTGCGGCCCATTAGAATATTGTTTTTATCACAGCATGTAACGATCGTGACCGGGCTCAACTTTAGGGGCGTCGAAAAGAGTTACTGCATTTTTCTTTTTTTGGAAAAGGAGGGGGGGGTGTATTTTATATACCAGGTGAAGTAGAGTTTCTATGAGACCGTGTGTAAATGGTACATCGCCCCCAGGGACTTTTCTCTCGTGTCAGAGCAAAGACTGAGACTCGATCTGGGGGATTTACCGATCAGCAGTCTAGCTGACTACCGCACTGACACCGCATCCCACCTGGTTGTAACGGAATTAGAGTCTAGTCTAGGATCTCGCACTACACCTTTCCCCCCCCACACCATCCTCACACTCGTATGAAGAAAAATGGTTTGAAGTGGTCAAGAGAAATTTACTAAACAATATCAATGGCTGTGTGCGTGCGTGCGTGCGTGTTTGGGTTGGTTTGTGTGTGTGTGTGTGTTTGGGTTGGTTTGTGTGTGTGTGTTTGGATTGGTTTGTGTGTGTGTTTGGGTTGGTTTGAGTGGCGGACAAAGTAAAACAAATGGAGAATTTAAAATAAAACAACTGACATTTACTGACGTCAGCTAACTCCAAACGGATCAAATGACAGAGTTATTAGTCTACACAAAACCCGAGCCTGTGTTACCGAGAAAGTATATTGATATCACGGAATGTCCTTCGTCATCGAATATCACGCTCATTATTGTCAAGAAATATAGTAAACTAGACAGACAAATTAACAGAGACTCGAATATATTCGGAGATAGATATAGATACGATTCGTTCAGTTCGTTTATGAACAAATTTAAAATATCTATATAGTGTGAGAAGTCAAGAATAGCATAAAATATATAAAACTATGAGTAGAAAAGTGTGGAGACGAAACAAAAATATAAAAAGTCGAATACAAAGAAAGTAAAGGGAACAAATGAAGAAATAATTAGTTGTTTTTTTTTTTTAAAGAGAATGCCATAAACCTCCGTGGCGATTGACAGACAATGGAAGACGTAGATGGGCAGCGGTGATCAGAATTGAAAATACAACACTTGGATACATGTCTTAGGCCAGAAAAAAACAACACAAAAACTGCAGGCCAAAGAAAACTCTGTTGCCCAGGGTAACGTAATAATGACAATGTGCGAGGCTACAATTATGAAAGAAAATGAGAAATGGAAAAAAATAAAACAGTTAAGAGTATGAATTAGGAAAGAGTTGTGGAGGGGAGAGGGAGGGAGTGAGTGAGCAAAACGACAAAAAAAAAATAGAATAAAATTTCAGTTGGATCGTCCAACTAGCTCTCCTTACTTTCTTTAGCTTATGTAATCAATCGCAAGAGCTATCATCCGTCTTCTTCCTATATCCGCAGGTGTCTTAAAAAGGCCACAAGACATTTTTGGTTTGGAGATTATCTGTTAAGAAGAAAGTATGTTGCATTTTACGCAATCTAAAAAAAAAGGCAACAAGACATTTTCTATTTGAGATTATGTGTTTGGAAAGTATGTTGCCTTTTACGTAATCTAAAAAAGGTAACAAGACATTTTTGGTTTAGAGATTATGCGTTAAGAAAAAAGCATGTTGTCTTTTGGCGATTTTATATGAGACTAAATAAAAATGTCTTCACTATTTTGCACTCCTGCAAATTCTTTTGTATGTATTTTTGACATGATATAATCAAAACTTTTTTTTACATTATAAACATTTCTCAAAAGTCATTAGTTTCTTATACATACAAATGTTAATTCATGGACAAGAAAATGTAGAAAAAATAAATGTTTATTGTCATGCTGAATGTACTCGCTTAGCATAATTTGAGATTTCTCACTCACTAGAGAACAGGTCCAACAAAAACTACCCACAAAATCAGCCACAAAATCAGCCACAAAACTACCCACAAAACCACCCACAAATCACCCACAAAACCACCCGCAAATCACCCACAAAACCACCCACAAATCACCCACAAAACCACCCACAAAACCAGCCAAAAAACCACCCACAAAACCACCCACAAAACCACACACAATACCACACACAAAACCACACACAAACCACCCACAAAACCACCCACAAAACCACCCACAAATCCACCCACAAATCACCCACAAAACCACCCACAAATCACCCACAAATCACCCAAAAAACCACCCACAAAACCACCCACAAAACCACTTACAAACCACCCACAAAACCACCCACAAATCACCCACAAAACCACCCACAAATCCACCCACAAATCACCCACAAAACCACCCACAAAACCAGCCACAAAACCAGCCACAGATAATGAGACGAATATTAAAAATAAACTTCAAGATGTTAACTATCAAATTAAAACGTGTAACTATTGGAATTTAAAATAGCCTGTAGCAATATATTCTAATACAGATATTATATGCAGAAGAGATTCTGACGAATATATATATATATATATATATATATATATATATATATATATATATATATATATATAAGGTGGGCCAAAAAAAGTGAGAACATCATATAACATTCAAATTTTAAAAAAATAAAAAAAATTGTCATATTAAAATCCAAAATAGCGCCCGGAAATTGTCGTACTAATGACGTCATATATCTAAACGGGCAAGTTAGCAATTTAAGATATTATGCATACAGCTAAACAAAGCTTGATATAATTATATTACTTTCTACGCAATGTTCTCACTTTTTTTGGCCCACCCTGTATATATATATATATATTGTTACGACTTTCCCCCCGGTGCGCACCGTGCATCGAGATATTGAACGCTATGACGCGGTAGAGAGAAGTGACGTGGAAGCCGGAAGAAATTGGCCATGTTGCAGTTGTTGTTGTTTATTTAAGTTGATAGATATTAGCAAATACTCTTGGAACCCACGCCAGCCTGTGTGTTGTTTTAATTCCATAAACAATAATTTTTAAAGAGTTGTAACATTGGTGTCAGAGGTGGGGATTTCTTTTCTGAAAATGGCCGGTAAGAAGCTAAGTAAACTTCTAGTTGTAGAGTCTGAAATTGAAAAATTAAGAAGGGAAATGAAAGAAGGCCAGAATGAAATGAAAGAATTACTTAAGAATGAAAGGAAAGAATTACTTCAAGCAATAAGAGACGAAATAGGAGATCTGAAGGAAGATCTCAACACTAGAATTGAGAAGGTGAATGTTGAGATTAACGAAAAGGTCGACGGCCGGATAATGGAACTCCAGGCTCAGATCAAGGACACAACTAACTGCCAGGTATGATGGAGAGATTGGAGATATCAGGGAAGAACTGAGGAAAGTTCAGTTGACACAGACTGCAACCCCAACAACCGTAGGCAAGATGCCCATGCCTACATTTGATGGTACAATTTCATGGTCCGTATACAAGAGACAGTTTGAGGCAGCAGTGCAAATAAACAACTGGACCAGAGAAGAAGACAATGCCACGGCCCTTGTCTTGGCTCTTAGAGGTAAGGCCTCTGAGATGCTCCGAACTGTCAACGACCCGGGAAATTATCAAGCTGTTGTAAAAACACTAGAGTTACGGTACGGCGACGAGCACATGCAAGAAGTGTTCAGAGTTCAGTTGAAATCGAGGGAACAAAAATCCGGGGAATCTTTGCAGGAATTAAACATTGGTATTGAAAGGTTATCGCGCCTGTCTTACCCTGCCGCGGCACAGGAATTTCTGGACGTCATAATAACCGACACTTTCATCGATGCCATTCGTGATCCAGGCCTAAAAAAGGCCATTATGATAAGTGGGAAACGCAAGGCCAGTGAAGCATTGGTGTATGCTCTGTCTTACGAAGCAGCTAAGAACGCGTCCAGGACCGACCACTATGCCAGGCAACTGGAAGTTGATGAAGATGAGCAAATTAACAAGATTCGCAAGGTGGTCGAAGAGGTCATTACCTCAAAAGAGCAAAAGATAAGCGACGATTTGAGGAATGCTGATATGGGTGATACTCGCTGCTGGAATTGTGGCGCCTCCGGTCATGTTCGGCGGTACTGTCCAAGACAGAGGCAGTATTCCGCCGGACAGAACAGAAACCCCCAGCTCCCAAACCGCTGGAACTACCAGGGAAACTAACGTCCGCCAGCTTCGTAGAGCGGAAGCTGGCAAAACACTCCAACAAAGCCTGTAAAGTCGTCATTCCCACTGCAACCATTGGGATTAAATCAAGCCTGTATGTAAAAGGAAAAATTGAACAGTTTGAGTGTAGATTTCTATTGGATACTGGGGCATCACGCTCAATCATGCGACCCGATGTAGTCAAAGACATACAATTGAATAACGTGAGTGGACATTTATTAAAGACAGCAGAAATGGATGCTAGTGAAAACAATTTAGCCAGCCTTTGGCAGGGAAACATGCCATGCAGCAATAACAACCGGAGAGAGTACAACGATTGTTGCGGATACCCTAATGAAGTCCCCGCACATAATGAAGGCCACACACCTAATGAAGTCCCAGCATCAAATGAAGGCCCAACACCCAATGAAGGCCCCGCATCTAATGAAGGCCCAGCACCTAATGAAGTCCCAGCATCCAATGAAGGCCCAGCACCCAATGAAGGCCCAGCACCCAATGAGGCCAGCGACCCCACTTGCTGCGCCTGCTCTGGTGGCCAGCCCCAAGAGCTGGTCCAGAGGAACAAGCACCCCGATCGATCCAAATTCTACGCCAGCATCCCTGACGCCAAAATATGCAGGGAGATCAGACGGCTAAACGCCTGCACCTACGATAAAACCTACCGACGAGCAACCCACAAAACGATGGGTCACTCGCCATCAACGATAGTGTTTGGCCGGGAACTCCGCTTACCTTGTGACCCTTTGTTCTGGCTTCCCAGAGACGCTCCCTCCATGGAAACAGATTATGCCAATGGACTGAGATCTCGACTCGAGGAACTACATTCTATGGTTCGAAAAAAAAAACATCAAAATCGACGTCGTATACAGAATACAGAGAAACACCCGCACCAAGATGAAAGTGGTTCATGTGGACAGACTGTTGTGAGAACTGACCTGTCCGGGACGGACAGATTTAAGAGGGGGGCAGTGCTATGACTTTCCCCCCGGTGCGCACCGTGCATCGAGATATTGAACGCTATGACGCGGTAGAGAGAAGTGACTTGGAAGCCGGAAGAAATTGGCCATGTTGAAGTTGTTGTTGTTTATTTAAGTTGATAGATATTAGTAAACTCTTGGAACCCACGCCAGCCTGTGTGTTGTTTTAATTCTATAAACAAGAATTTTTAAAGAGTTGTAACAATATATATACATATATATTCATTCAGATTTTGCTCTATCCTAGCCTACACTTAAGACAATGGAAAGAAACATATTATTGTAGCTAATGAAAATATTCGCTTTTTCCAACCTGGCATATCTAAATAATAAATGATGAGTTAAAAGCCCACACACATTTTTTGTGTGAGTATGTGTATATAATTTTTAAAAAATATCAGCATGGCAATTAACAACAAAATAAAAACATTTGGTTACAGCAATGAATATTGAAAAAAAGAATTCTTTATATTTGTATCCTGTGTGGGGGCTTGAATTTCAATGACGTAGGCAAATGATCTGTCATTGATTGCGTCCTTATGTTTAGTGTTTGTATGTATGCATGTGTGTGTGTGTGTGAGACTGGAAAGAGAGAGAAAGAGAGAGAGAGAGAAAGAGAGAGAGAGAAAGAGAGAGAAATAGAGATAGCAACATAAGGAGAGAGAGATAGAAATTTAATTAACGCGCATGCATGTATGTTTGTATATATGTATGTATGTATGTTTGTTTGTTTGTTTGTATGTTTGTTTATGTGTATGTTTGTTTGTATGTATGTATGTATGTTTGTTTGTTTGTTTGTTTGTTTGTTTATTTGTTTATTTGTTTGTATGTTTGTATGTTTGTTTGTTTGTTTGTTTGTTTGTTTGTATGTATGTATGTATGTTTGTTTGTTTATTTGTTTGTTTGTTTGTTTGTATGTATGTTTGTTTGTTTATTTATTTGTATGTTTTTTTTTGAATGTAAGAATGTATGTATGTATGTTTGTTTGTTTGTTTGTATGTATTATGTTTTTTTGTTTGTATGTATGTATGTTTGTTTGTTTGTTTGTATGTATTATGTAGCCTATATATGTATGCATGTAAGTATGTATGTATGTATGCATGCATGCATACATGTATTTCCTATATGTATGTACGTGTGTGTGTATGTATGTATATATGTATGTATGCATGTATGTATATTTGAGTATGACATTATGACAAAATACTAGTTATAGTACTATATTAAATATGTTAAGTTTAGTGCAAGGATATATGGTGATATCAATGTGCTATGCATATATGGTGATATCAATGTGCTATGTATATATGGTGATATCAATGTGCTATGTATATATGGTGATATCAATGTGTGTACATGTATATACGAACATCGTCGGCATCCGTCCGTCTCGAGAGACGATGGTGTAGCTAAGTTGAGTCTACAAAACACCGCCGGGAATGGCTGTGCAGTCCGACTCGGGAGTGGCAATCCCTGCCGCACTTGTCACACTTGAAGATAGTTGGTTGTTGTAGTTGTTGTTGTAGCTGTTCTTTTTTCCGCTTCCGTCTTGTTCTTTTCAGGGCAGCATTATCCTGTCGCTCAGCCTCTGCGCGCAATGAACCCTGCCGGACAGCGAGCCTCCAGGACTGGCGGTCGGCTGCTTGGCTCTCCCAGGAGTTGAGGTTGATGGAGCACTCTTTCATATCCTTTTTGCAGGTGTCTTTGTAGCGCATTTTAGGTCGCCCTGTTTTCCTCTGGCCGGTAACTAACTCGCCATAGAGTAGGTCCTTCGGGATGCGGCCTGCGTCCATTCTTTTGACATGACCGAGCCATCTGAGGCGTCTCTCGCTGAGAACTGCAAACAAGCTGCTCATGTTGGCCCTCTCCAGCACCCCATTGTTGGGGATCTTGTCTTGCCACTTTATCTGCAGTATACGTCGCAGGCACCTCATGTGGAAATTGTTTAGCTTTCTTTCGTGCCTCGCGTAAGTGGTCCACGTCTCGCATCCATAGAGGAGGGTACTAAGTATGCAGGCCTGGTAGACGCGCAATCTGGTATTTTCGGTGAGGCTGGGGTTTCCCCACACACGTTGCTTTAGTCTCGCCATGACTGTGGCTGCCCTAGCGATTCTGCAATCGATCTCCGGGTCTATGGATAGCGAGCTGGAGATGGTGGACCCGAGGTAAGTGAAGTTCTCGACGACCTCTAGGGTGTGCCCATCGATGTGAATGCTTGGGGGTGTGTGTATCTGTACCCTGTGCCATGACATTCGTCTTTTTCAGGCTGATAGTCAGTCCAAACTCCTTACATGCATGGGAGAGGCGGGTGACAAGCTGTTGCAGTCCGTCTTCAGTGTGTGATGTCAAGGATGCGTCATCAGCAAAGAGCAGCTCGCGAACTAGGACCTTTGTGACTTTGGTCTTTGCACGGAGGCGGGCTATGTTATAGAGCTTGCCATCGGACCTTGTATGGATGTAAACACCCTCGCTGCAATCCTTGAAGGCGTATTGGAGGAGCATGGAAAAGAAAATGCCGAAGAGTGTAGGTGCAAGGACGCAGCCCTGTTTTACTCCGCTGCTGACTGGGAAGGCCTCGGAGATTGCGCCGTTGTAGCAAACCGTGCTATGCATGTTGTCGTGGAAGGACATGACCACTGCAAGCAGGTGTGGGGGGCAGCCATCTTTTGCAGCAAGCTGAAGAGTCCACTTCGACTTACTAGATCAAACGCCTTTGTGAGGTCGACGAAAGCGATGTAGAGTGGCACCTGCTGTTCCTGAGACTTCTCTTGAAGTTGACGTATTGAGAAGATCATGTCCACTGTTGATCGGCCAGCCCTGAAGCCACACTGTGGCTCTGGGTAGACTCGGGAGGCGAGGGCCTGCAGGCGGTTTAGAGCGACGCGGGCGAAAGCTTTGCCGACGATGCTGAGGAGGGAGATGCCCCGGTAACTATTACAGTCGCTCCGGTCCCCTTTGTTCTTGTATAGTGTGATAATTTTGGCATCCCTCATGTCTTGGGGGATATAGCCCTGTTCCCAGCATCGACTTAGGAGGTCGTGCAATGGCTTTAGCAGTGTTGGTTTTCCGCTCTTCAGAACTTCTGGTGGGATTCCATCGCTACCGGGTGCCTTTCCGTTTGCAAGGCAGTCGATGGCTTTGCTTAGTTCATCCACAGTGGGTGTGGTGTCTAGCTCCTCCATGACAGGCAGATCTGGGATAGCGACATCAGTCACAGTATTCTGGGTTGCGTATAGCTCCAGGTAGTGTTCGGTCCACCTCTGCATCTGTTTTTCCTGGTCCTTGATGACCTCTCCTGTTTAGGATATAAGGGGGGCGGTTTTGGAGGGAGTTGGGCCTATTGCCTTTTTGATGCCCTCGTACATCCCTCTTGCGTTTCCTGTATCGGCAGCTGCCTGGATGCTGCTACAGAGGTTCAACAGAAGGAGTTGGCGCATCTGCGGGCGGTCTGCTGGGCTTTGCTCCTGGCTGTCCGTAGGGCTTTTAGTGTGTTGGGACTGGGCCTGGCCTTGTAGGCCAGTTAGGCTTTCCTTTTTACCTCGGTAACGGGTTCCATTTCCTCCCAGTGGGCCTCGTACCAATCGGCGTTTTTCCGCTCTATCTTTCCATAGGTGGTGATGGCGGAGTTATATACGACATCACGCAGACGCGACCACCTAGAGTCGATGATGTCAACTGCTAACTTTCTTTCACTGAGTGTAACTTCCAGACTGCTGATAAACTGTTGTTTTTTTTCGGGATTTCTGGCACAGTTGATATTGATGCGTGGGCGACCCTTTTTCTTGGAGTGATGCAGTTTCTTCGGCGTTATGCGCATCTTGCTTGCCACGAGGGCGTGGTCCGTGTCGCAGTCTGCACTGTGGTAGCTGCGGGTGAGGAGGATACTGTCGATATTCCCTCTTCTGGTGAGGACATTATAACAGACATATTTTTTAAAAAATTGCACATGCATACAAACATACTCTAATACACAAATACACAGGAACAGTGTGTGTGTGTGTGCGTGTGTGTGTGTGTGTGTTGGTGTTGGTGCTTGTGTGTGTGAGGTTGGTTCACGTTGGTTTGTGTATATGTAGAAATAAATAAATTTATACTTCGCCTCACCAAAAGTTCAAAGCAGTTGCTAATTTCTTTTTAATTATGTACATATACATCTATTGACCGGCCCATTAAAAGTCCACCCAGCTTTAAATGGGCACCTGACTGTAATTTATGGAAGTAATGGCGACCGGGCGTAGTGCTAAGCACACAATCCCTTCATATGCCGAGATTACTGAAACAGATGAAATTCTACACTTCATCTGCCCCGATAACACCTTAGGGACGGACCTAAGAGAATTTTACTTTTTTTTTTTGTTATAAGACATTTACCACTAGCTTGAAAGGAGCTATACAGTCGATTCCGCTTAATTGGGACACATCGGGACCGAGTCTTTTTGTCCCAATTAAGCGGCTGTCCCAATTAAACATACGAATTTACTATTGGCTTCTTGGTTTGGTTTCTTTGAGATTTGTCCCAAATAAGCGGCTGTCCCAATTAAGCGGAATCCACTGTAGATGACTTTGAGCTCAGTGTCTACAATTTATACTATTTACAACAAAATTAAAAAAAAAAAACTGCACACATTGTGTAAACGAAATAAAACAATTTAATAAAAACCATAGGATGACGTCATTGTTCATTGACTTATTCTTGGCAAATATTGCTAACGTCTCGATTTCCCATTGTTATATTCACTTCATTTTACTGCTCAATCATAAGTTATAAATAGCTTCATTATATACATTTCTTTCACACTGAACGGCATTAAAAGCTAAATTCTTCAAACCTCAAGTTTATTTTAACAACATAAGCAAAGTTTGGCTTTAAGCGTCTGTTATCTTTACAAATAAATTTCATGGCAAGTGCAGGACAAACTATTAAGTAAAACAAAAAAAAAATTGTCATGTAAGAACGACTTGTTGTGAAAAGCGACTTTCTATCACCATGGCAACAGAGTTAAGTGTTGAGAATGGTGGGGTACTGTTGGAAAAAGGGAACAAAAATGGAGGGTGGTTGTTGCGGGGGAGGGGATAAATAATGAATATAAAGTTTCATCGACAGAGAAGACAATACTCTCAACAACTTTCACTTATCAGACTTCAGTTTTTTAATTGTTCATCGATTCAGTCGATGAAAGGGAGGTAATTCAATGACTACGCTGGCACAACAAAGGGGAGAGAATAAAACTAATAGAATGGAATCTATAGAACTCACAGTGAACGAATTTTTTTCCCTTTCTTTATTTTTCTTTTTTTCTAATAACACAAAAATGACTTGAAAATCTGTAGATTTAGAAGCTAAAATTTGAATGCTGCTTTTTTAAATTGTTTTTAAATGTATCTATTTATATTCATTGCTTCAAATTAGTTCATTTACGTCTCTCTATGAAATAAAAGATAAAAAATGTTTTAAAAAAAATGTGTTATTGTTTCGAAGATTTATGCGACATTTTTTAAAATCTAATTTCACTGACGTAAATGACGTATTGTGTTTCTTAGATTCCTATTGGCCAGTTGTATTTTGAAGGATGGTTTTTGTTTTCAGAAAGATGTTATGACAAAGACAGGGACATCCATACCATGTCGTATTTGTTTGCGTATGTATTCAGGAACAAAGCGTGCTGCACGAAGGCGTTGTATTGTCCCTTAGGGGGGCGGGGGGTCTCTTCCCGATAGAAACCTCTACAAAGAGACACATTCTACAAAGGCAGGCCCGTCGCCAGGGAGGAGGTGGGCTATGGGCACTTGTCTGGGCCCCTCTGATTTTATGAGACCACCGTGGCTTTTCATGACCCGATATGAATGGATCTTGGTGAAGGGGTTGGGGGGAGGGGCATCACTGATATAAATTCTATGCAGTATGGGCATCATCAATTTAAATTGATTTTTTACCGAAACTCATCGTGCATGTTTTGTTTTAGTGTGTGCGTCATTACTTAGTCGTGACACAATTCAAAAGTCATAGTTAGAGGACTTTTAATTGCGATGTGCTTTCTGTTGGGGGGGGGCCCAGTTCACAGAGATTATCTGGCGGCCATCAAAGGTCGAGTAATTAGTGGCGGTGGCCCAGTCACAGGGCCGGATTTACAATTGTAGGGGCCCTAGGCCAACAAAAATTTGAGGCCCCATTTTGAAAAATAAAATAAAAATTTTGCTAAGTTGATATTTCTTTTTAATGTGTGTATACATACTACTCAACATTTTGGGGCATGCAGCCCATGTACATATTATCTTTATGGTTTATTTCTTCAGATTTATAAAAAAAATAAAAAGAGTGTAAACCTGTTGCCAGTATAACTCAAGAACATAACTTATTTCGTTTCGTTTTTCTAAATAGGTACAGAAGAATGCACAACGTGACCAACATATTTCTACTCAGTCTAGCCACTGCTGACCTCCTGCTTGTGTCCACTTGTGTCCCTGTCAAGGTAAATTCTATGGGCCTCTTTATAAATGTGTTCATAATACTTGGTTGATGATTGTCTCCATTGTGGGGGGCTTTATAAGCATAATAACATACTTCTTTATAAATGTGTTCATAATACTTGGTTGATGATTGTCTCCATTGTGGGGGCTTTATAAGCATAATAACATACTTCTTTATAAATGTGTTCATAATACTTGGTTGATGATTGTCTCCATTGTGGGGGCTTTATAAGCATAATAACATACTTCTTATAAATGTGTTCATAATACTTGGTTGATGATTGTCTCCATTGTGGGGGCTTTATAAGCATAATAACATACTTCTTTATAAATGTGTTCATAATACTTGGTTGATGATTGTCTCCATTGTGGGGGCTTTATAAGCATAATAACATACTTCTTTATAAATGTGTTCATAATACTTGGTTGGTGATTGTCTCCATTGTGGGGGCTTTATAAGCATAATAACATACTTCTTTATAAATGTGTTCATAATACTTGGTTGGTGATTGTCTCCATTGTGGGGGCTTTATAAGCATAATAACATACTTCTTATAAATGTGTTCATAATACTTGGTTGATGATTGTCTCCATTGTGGGGGCTTTATAAGCATAATAACATACTTCTTTATAATTAAATCCATATCGCTGAGAGTGTAGTATCCATTTTACCTTGCCTATAGATTAACTACTTTGCCTATAGATTAACTACTTTGCCTATAGATTAACTACTTTGCCTATAGATTCACTACTTTGCCTATAGATTCACTACTTTGCCTATAGATTAACTACTTTTCCTATAGATTAACTACTTTGCCTATAGATTCACCCCTTTGCATATATATTCATTGTATGTTGCGTGAAGCTTAATGCAATTTTAAAAATTAACTTCGTATACCTTCCTATCAAATGTCATTACTAGTAAGTATATGAATAAAAACCATGGATGCTTACATTTAGTTTTACTTCATTGAATTTACTTTACTTTCACATTTCTTCAAAATTTCTTACATATTGCATCGGTAACTTACACATTGAAAAAAAAATTGCAGCCGTAGTATTTGTTTTAGTTTCGAACTTTTTTTAAAAAATCTTTTGAAAAAACAACGATGGCTTGGAGGGGATTGAGTCGATAATTTCCTTGTCTAAATGTAAATGATTTATTGTATTGTTGTTTCCTTGTTTCCCATTATCGTCATTGTGTATTGTTGATTTTATTTAAAAAAAAAACAACACACAAGTCAGTAATACTAATAGAATATTGTTTTTCATTTTCGTCTTTCAAGTTTATAAAAATTCCTAAACGCAGGCTTGTGTTGTGTCAACGGTCAAATTTTGCCTCCCCTTGTGTTGATTCAGTGATTGTCTCCCCTTAGCGTCCCGTGACATTGATCAAAGTTTAGCCTCTAACCCCAACACTAAAGAAGAAAACAATAACAAAAAAAATGTACTCTCTAGCCCCCCTCTCTCAGAATAGCGTAGTTTTAATTGGGGGAAAAGCTGTGAATGTAAGACGTGGGCTGCATGTGAGGATGGGAGACGGGCGGCCCCGGTGGGTGGGGGGGGGGCGAAGAGACGGAGTCATGGAAGGAGCCCATTAATACGATTATCAATTTACACAATTAAAGATTTATCGCTGATAAATAACACTCAGAACAAAACAAAAATAAAAGACGTTTTCTCCAGGGAGGTAAAAAAAAACGTGAACCAAGAAATACCGGGGTTTAGTGTGTGCGTTAGTTTGGTTAAGTGTGTGTCTGTGTAAGTATGCGCGTAATTTTGTGTGGTTTGTACTGAAGACGATAAGTGATGGATGCCGAGAGAGACCTGATTGTTTCTCCACTCTCAGCAAGTACAGTGGTTCTTTTTGTTTAAAAAACAACAACTGACAAACAAACAAACGTCTGCTACCTATGTAGGGACTTATGTAGAGACTTATGTAGGGTCATATGTAGGGACTAATGTAGGGACTTATGTAGGGTCATATGTGGGGACTTATGTAGGGTCATATGTAGGGACTTATGTAGGGTCATATGTAAAACAGTATATTTTTGGTTAGCATATATTGTGCGATAGATAGTAATTAAAAATCGGTAGTAAAAGGTTTGAAACTACTACCTCATTATGATGAGGTGATGGTCAATGATATTATTTTTTTAACCATTCTACTTTTTAGCTTCAACTTTTAAGATAATAATAATAAATAATCACACTGAAAAATGTATTAAATTTTGATTATTTGATTTTCATGATTAAAATTAAAAGAATAGCGGTCACAGAAATTTATTATTCGCAAATTCGCGTACATTAATTGGTACCGGAAGTGTATCTTGTCCATTTAAACAAACAATTCAGTAAGGGGACTACTTTTTGAGAAAGGTGTATAAATAGAAAAGTGTTTTTCATTTTACTTTTACCGATTCGTACTTCTCTTTTGGTCTCTCTCTCTCTCTCTCTCTCTCTGTCTCTCTCTCTCTCTCTCTCTCTCTCTCTCTCTCTCTCTCTCTCTCTCTCCCTCTCTGCTCACAAAGGAGCCCAGTGACATGACTATTCTCAAAACCACTACAATGGGATAGTCGAAAAATATGTGGGGGCTGTCTGGAGCCCAACCAGGGGGTCGTACGTTTATTTACAGGAAAATGCAATCTATGCATTTTCAAGCCTTCCCCCCTCCCCTGCCCCCCCCTACTATAACCAAAAAAATAAGTAAAGTCAATAGAGGCCTATATCGCTGATCATCATGCCCTAGGCTATAATCCCGCATAACATGTCTGTTTTTTTATAGCAGTCTTCCATTATTGTGTAACAATCGTTCAAATAAATGATACTTGTTATCTCAGCTATTGTTATACCGAATGGTAACCGGTATTTCTGAGATACACGAACAATTCTTCCATTGTCTGGCGAGAGATTCTAAAATAAAAACTAAAACATTTTTTCATCTGTTACGGAAGTTGATGTTTGGAAAAAATCAATGTTTCTGATCATAAAAAAAAATTAGCTGTAATCGTTGGGAAAGGGGGGGGGGGTAAGGAGGGGTGCATGGTGTGATGGGTGGCGTTTTTATATCATAATGTCTTCATATCGCCAGTTATATTTCATAGTTCCCTACAGTAACACCCATATATGGCTGGTGAGGGAGGAGGGGCATGTGAGCTCCAGACAGGGGAGCACCATTTTAAGAGGATGGCTCCCGTAAACATTTTGCAGATGGACTCCCCCCCCCCGCCCCCGGGGCCAGGTTCTTAGCATCGTCGCCGTCGTCTCCGAGCCACCACAAACATTTCATTATTTTCTGGGTACATCACAAAGGCGAATATTTGTTTTATTTTAAAGCTTAGTCGACGAATGTATATTTATATATTTACATTTAGAACTGCAAAAACAAATTTCCCAGTGATCGACAAGATGACGATGTTATTGAGCAGGGAGAGCTATTGTGTGTGTAGGGGGAGGGGAAGTGTCTAAGCATAGCGCTGTGTTTTCTTCGTGTGTATGACTGTTGTGTAATACCATAGCGGCGTCAAGTGGTGGTAACTGGACCCCCCTCGGCTGAAGGGACACCACTCCTAAAGATTTTGTTTTTTAGTGTGATCCAGAGAATAGAGAGGTGCGATAGAACTGTAACTGTTCGAAGTAATCGTTAGTAATAAATAACACTCAGTTGGACTGAAAAGTTAAAGGTATTACATGAAATGTTTGTGAGTTGGGGGGGGGGGTCGGATCACGATTGACCTAGATAAAAATTGAGGACAGAACTGATTCAGCATCATTGTTGTCTTACTTTTGTCCAGGACAGTATATTTCTCTCTCTCTCTCTCTCTCTCTCTCTCTCTTTCTCTCTCTGTCTCTCTCTCTATCTCTCTCCTCACTCTTTATGCCTCACTCTTTCTCTTTCTCACAATCTATCTCACATTTACTCTCTTTTTCTCTCCCTCTCTCTGTTTCTCTCTAAAATATCTCCTTACTCTCCTGTCTCTCTTTCTCTCTTTCATTCGCTCTGTCTTTCTCTCTCTCTCTCTCTCTCTCTCTCTCTCTCTCTCTCTCTCTCTCACTCACTCTCTCTCTCTCTCTCTAAAACTCCGTTATATCTATAAACGTAGGCTGAGCATGGCGCTATGCCCGAACTGCATCTATAGGTCACGGGTTCAAACTCCAAAGAGTCCATTCACTTACCTATGTCCCCCCCAGTAGTGACTCCATGGACACTCACTTGACTGTAATGGGAATGAAAGAATGGAAGTATAAAACAAAACAAAAACAACGTCGTATTCGTGGTTTATATGATCAGCAGAAAGGCATCCCATAATTTAAGGGACTTAAACGATTGCCACTCAGTTTAACAAAACGAAATGATATTATTATGCAGAAATAATACAATCTCCATATCATCTTCTACCAATGTCGTATATAAAATAGCGAATTAAGACGTAACACTCAATAGTTCTGTGGTTATTGACCAAGTCACCAAGTATCATTAATTCTCAAACTTTTTTGAATATTAGACATTTTTTTGTTTAAAATGGCGAATAGTACCCTTTTTTTTGGGTGGGGGAGGAAGGGGCGCGAACCATTATCAGGGGCCACAAACGTTTGGGCTTTTTTGGAAATGTTTTTATGTATTTATTTTGCTGTAATACTGAAGCCAAAGGTGGCGACTTGGGACCTGCTTGCAAAGTAAAGGGCTCACCGGGGCAGATGAAGCGTAGAAATCATCTGTTTCTCAGTAGCCTCGGCACATAAAAAGATTGTGTGGTCAGCACAACGTCCAGCCGCCTTTACACCGCACGACCACCTATGTGTGTGAAGTCCCTGTAAGGATGAGATATGAAATATGAAATCTCTTAGATCCTATAAACCACTAATGGGACGGTGTTTCTGGTGCCCTTCTTTCATCCCCACCATAGCCGATAGTGCATAGGCATCACGGGAGATATATCGGTATCTTGAGCCAAGACCTGAAAAATGTCCTTGGTTCTCACCGGAGATCGAACCAGGTACCTTCAGGTCGACAGTCGAGCGCTTTACTGCACGACCATCCGTCCCCTATTAAAAAACAATCGCCCAACTAAATGGGACGATTTTTAAGTTTTTTAGTGCCCTTCTGTCAAGGTGTCGCATATTGATATGCAGGGGCCCCCAAAGAGGCCAAGCCCAGGGCCCCCAAATCGATAGGGTCGGCACTGGTCTGGAACATCGATATTTTATCCAGGTCCTTTCCGTGATTTGACTCAAGTATTTAGCATACTCGGAATGGCCACTTATAAGAGTTCAAGAGTGATTTTGGATGTGTCCATCATCTACAGTAACTTGCTGACTAATTAATTGACAATAATGTTCACTTACCAACATAGGCCTACACATAAATGAGAAACTAATTAAAGGTACTAAATTGGCTAATCCAGATTTAGTATAAAAAATTTACTAACCGCGTACTCTATGCACTTCGGTTATGCAGATATGTCCATCTTTAGTGTTTGCGTGACCTTTCAACGTTACATGTACAACTGATAATGATTTCTTTTTATCGTAATGGTATTGCTTCAAAATATGTAAAAAAATCGACTGAACAGTCAATTTTTACTTCCATTTTACGGAAGCAATGTAAACAAACTTAATTACAGCGTGTAAGCAGCTCATGGTATTTTATGTACATATCTAGCACTAAGATTAACAGCTTGTACACCATATTTAGGCCAGTCATTCGCCTCACCTTCTCCTGAGCAGTTTGACAACCGCAGATAACCACTTACCATTTATTGTTTTATTTCATCAGACCTTTTAGTGTAACGAAGTGGCTACGGATACAGCCAACGCGCATGAGCTCTAGCGCTTAGAAGGACTATTTTTTTTGTGTGCGCATTAGGGTTAGGGATAGGGTTAGGGTTAGGGATAGGGTTAGGGATAGGAGCAATATCTATAGCTGGACCACGAAATCCAGCAATCGCGCATGAAAAATAGTCCGTCTAAGCGCTAGAGCGCATGCGCGTATGCTGTATGCGTAGCCACTGCATTAGTGTAATGTACAAATGAGATTAACGCATAGTGTTGTTTTGATCTTCTTGAGCAGTGAAAATATGTGATGAAAAAAAAATCAAAGGTGAAGATTTATGACCACTGAAGAGGCCGCAATGGGTTCTTTAATTAGGTTGAGGAAATGGATCAAGGGTAGATTAATGGAGTGTGCGTAATATTTTATAGGAACCTGCAAACATTAAATGTAAACGTTATCGATGTAAATGAACGGAGGGGAATGCACTGCCTTGACCCGCGGGCAGAATATTGCACGTGTGTGGTCTAGAGGCTGAAAATTGTTTTTGAAATAAATATTACGGCGTTTATGTGCGGCCGCACAAGTCCGCACTACTGGCACTACTCTTTCTACACAACTATCACAATTTATGGTTTCGCTAGATCATATCAGCCTTGTTAAATCCACAATAAACGGTTCACATCTTTAAACATTTTGTACCAGTCTTAAATTGCTTAATGAGTGCTCTGCCGAAAATAAAATCTGACAGAATACGCACACTGATACACATATTAGACGATTTCAAAATCTAACTCGTTCTTGTAGCAAACGTGTAATGGCTAAAAATAGTTCAAAGGGAGCTAATTAAAACAAGCAATTAAGCCTGTTCCATTCTGGACACAGGACGTGTTAGCGCATTTTCATGTTATGTATCAGTACGTTTGTTAGCTTTCAGTAAATATTTGTACATTTTGGAAATGTTTATAAATTCAATTGTGTAATACATATATCTGTAAAAAAATATTATAAAGACGTTTCTTTATATTTGAAAAAATTTTTTTTCTCTTAAATCTAACTACAAGTGGTTTGTGGTTACTGAAATAGGACTCATAATTGAAAACATTCGAAACTGTAGTCATTTAATCGTCCGAAAACTCCGTCAATTGTTGCATAACTCTGATACTTTCAATTAAACTCAGAACACAAGCTTACTATTTCATTTGATGAGTTTCTTAATAAATCTTGGTGAAACTACGTGCTGCAGTATTTCGCACCAAATGAATGGGTTATTGACCGTACAAGGTGTAGAATGGGGTTATATATATAATATATAAGCCCCTTAGGAGCCCTGAAGCCCGGTCCTCAGAGGTCCTATCGCGAAATGAACTTTCGATGTACACATGGCAGGCCAAGACCTACAAAATGATATATACATCATGGGTCTAGGACTTATGGTTGCTGAGATATAGGGCGCTCCTTTATTAATATAGCTTATATAGTAAAAAACGGTACTTTATAAGCCCCCTTTTACGGCCCTCAGAGGTCAGATCGCTAAATGAACTTTTGCTGAACACATGGCAGGCCAAGACCTACAAAATGATATATACATCATGGGTCTAGGACTTATGGTTGTTGAGATCTAGGGTGATGACAGACAGACAGACAGACTGACAAAACGGGGACAATAGAGCATTTTTTTTCGAAAATGCTCTAAAAATACTAGTACTCCGATAAAAAAAAAATTCATATAAAATATGCCATATTATTCATGTTTTAGACACCACCCATTTATTTCATTCATCGGAGAATATAATCTGCCTTCATCTAGCTATACCGCTAATAAACAAATAATATGAAAAGTAAAGTATCTTTATACTATACAAATAAGTACTACATTAATGACAAATACCCTGATCTTGTTCACGCCCATGTCAATAACTGTGAAACTCTCACTCAAACATCGGAAATGTGCAACACTGAAGATGTCCACCCCACTTCAGTACATTCAGCTCTTCATAGGACATCTACGTGCACTATAAACAATTTTATTGTTTACACTTACTTCGTAACTTCCGGTTACTTCAGAGACTGACTTAATAAAAAAAAAGGGCATTTTTAAAAATCATCTTACTTTCAAGGTCACTATTGCAATAATGAAAGCTTTACTAAAATATTTTTTTAATATATAGATGACAATAAATATAGTGACGATAGGAGATACTAATAAATAGTAACAGACAAGAAAGATCCTGTTCAGTTAAATTCATCGTCGGCGGTTCTTTTTGTTAAGATTGTCTACCCATATCAAGGATTATTTTCTTTGGGATGAATTACATAAGACTTAAATGTATTTCGACTACAGTAATGTTTTCATGTCCTCGGGGTCCACTTTAAGCACATAAATATGATAGTGTCTGCGGGTGTCGTATAGGTGTGGTGATGGGGGTGTCGGATAGTGTCTGCGGGTGTCGTATAGGTGTGGTGATGGGGCTGTCGGATAGTGTCAGTGGGTGTCGTATAGGTGTGGCGCTGGGGGCGTCGGGAAGTGTCAGTGGGTGTTGTGATAATGCTGGTGTATTAGAAAAAAAAATGTTTCAGAGTAACGCCGTTGGATCCAAGATCTTCTCAAGTGACACCTTTGAACTAAATATATATATATATATATATATATATATATATATATATATATATATATACTCTCATATCTACACATCGCATTTGTCTATAACTGCACCTTTCATGGGCGTCGATTTAACGCTCTAGAGGCCCGAAGCTCTAAGGGCTCCCAACAAGGGCCTACATTTTTTTATCAGGACGGCTACCGTTAGCATTCTTGCTTTAGGACCCCCCCCCCCCCGAGGTTTTACAGGCGTCATTGTTTTATTATATATATATATATATATATATATATATATATATATATATATATATATATATATGTGTGTGTGTGTGTGTGTGCCTAAAGCCCCCAGAATGGATAACAACAGAGGTCCAAAAGCAATATATAAGGCAACACCCCATGAGAAAAGGCATAAAGGCAGACAGACCAAGAAGCAGATGGTTGGAGGAAGTGGAGAAAGACCTAGGAGTGAGAGAGTGGAGGAAGAAGACCATGGATCGGGAAAAGTGGAGAAGAGTTGTATGGCAGGCCAGGGACTTAAATGGGCTGTAGAGCCAAAGGAAGAAGAAGAGCCCCCCCCCCCCCCCCATGGTCCCCACCTATTTTACCCAATGTGCTCAACGCCTTTTCAACCTTATACAAACTCATGTATAGTCTGTAATAATACAGAAACTAGTTACAGAATAGTTTATAAAGTGAAAGAAGTATTTGAAAATATTCTAAAACAAAACATATGTATGTAACAAAGTTTAATATGCATTATTATAATAATAAAGGTATTAATAGTTCTTTAATTGAAAGATGTCCATCAAGTGGTAGATGTTTTAATACACCCATCAGTAATAAAGTAGTCCATCATTCTCAGCGTGCTATCAGGTTGATCGAACGACGTCCGGTGTCCGCAGTTATGAATGACCACCCTACAAAACCGGCCAACTCTGGTGTAGAAACCTCTGATGACGTTATCCTCCTTCCATACCTCACGCTTTGAGCTGTTGTACTCGGCCTGAAGCGACCAATTACTGGACATCAAAACTCCTTCTGTCGTTGGAGAGTTTGCCATACCGTCCAGATCACCGGTGTAGATTAAAACTTTGTAATTGTCCATCAGTGTCACCAACTTGTCCGCGGCTGATAATATTAAAGCCGGCCAGAAATTTTCAAAAACAAAGTTATTGATATTATGAAAAGTCATGTTTTTAACGTGTACCAAAGATCTTATTCTCTCAGACGTCATTACAGCAGAAATATCATTATCAGGAACAGTGTCAAAACTTATAAGGTTGTCCAAACTAGAAACATTATATTTATCTAAAAGTATCGGTTGACTGTCTGTAGAAGCGTTGGTTCGGAGTTGATCTAAGAAACTATCAACGCTATCCAGATGTTCCAGCAGTTCCTTTAAAGTTATATAACCCAAAGAATAATGCAAGTCAAACATACTCAATAACAGCATTCTGCCATCCAAAACAGATGCACTGAAATAGACCCCCTTTAATGTAATGTTAGTTCTGTTGGCTTGGATTTCCTCATGTAGTTTATAACCGAAAGCTTGAACATATTTCCCAGCAAACGACTGCCCGCCGATATATAAGTCATTTTCTAAATATTCAGGGAACATAGTGTAAAACTGTCTAATGAATTCAAACAGATCTTCAACATATTCATCGTTTTATACTTTAAACCCTCTTTCACCGCTTTCGCTATAACTGTATCCAGCACCAACGGGATTGTCAATGTACAACACGGAAAAATTGTCTGCCCAAGAATTTAGTCGTCTTTCATAATCAACTTTTCCATTACAATCTTTTCTGACCTTCAGAGGTCCGTTCTCATGAAGCAAACCAGTCATCGAGGACTCTCCTGGTCCACCATTTAACCAAATGACCAGTGGCGAGGTAGGGTCAGAATGGATGGCCGGGAAAAACCAGAAAAATAAATGGTTTCCCAGAAGTTGATCTACTGTGATGAATCCTGCATAGCTTGCAGGAATGACGCCATCATTATCGTCAACAAAACTGAGATTTCTGGCTGTTATTATGTTGCCTTGAATTATGTATGGAGTTAGATGTAACGGTTGGTCATATTTACAGCTTGTGACATAGGCCAGTGCCATGATGAATATTATTGTATGCATATTGAGATACATCTTGAGTTCTGAAAATAAATTTAAATATCATAACAACATAAATCTATCTACTTCATCTATCTATCTATCTATCTATCTATCTATCTATCTATCTATCTATCTATCTATCTATCTATCTATCTATCTATCTATCTATCTATCTATCTATCTATCTATCTATCTATCTATCTATCTATCTATCTATCTATCTATCCTATCTATCTATCTATCTATCTATCTATCTATCTATCTATCTATCTATCTATCTATCTATCTATATCTATCTATCTATCTATCTATCTATCCTTATCTATCTATCTATCTATCTATCCATCAACCATCTATCTATCTGTCTATCTATCTATCTCCATACTTCTATCTATCTATCCACCCAACAATCTATCTGTCTATCTATTTATCAATACAACCATCTATCTGTCTATCTATCTATATATCTATTTATCTATCTGCACAGCATGTCTTCTGATAATAGTGACCAAACATTCTCTTTCTCTCTCTCTCTCTCTCTCTCTCTCTCTCTGTGAGTTTATCAAAGCTTGATCATTCCAATAAAAAGAGATACAATCTCCCCAACTCTATCCCTTACACAAACCAACTGTTTATTTATTTACATTGTAATGGAAAATAATTAAATTATGGAAAGATAATAATCATCGTAACATGTGTGAATTTTTTACTTCGATGATTTAAAAAAGAAATGATATGTAATTCCGTTCTTAATCCCGTGAACACTATGAGAAAGTGTTCACATAAATGAACCTAAAGCCAAAGCAATTTTATCCGTAAGAATAAATGTACAATACGTTTAACTGTAACTGAAATTTCCAACATACAAGCTAAAATGTAAAGACTAAGATGTAAAGTTTATAATTAAAAATTATTAAATATTAATGAAGATTAAATTATTTTTAAATTATGGAAAATATTTCATAGCATTTGACTAGTCTGAAAATTTTGTGGTGCTTGAATGTTGCCAAGGAGAGAGGTGAAGAATTTGTTCAGAAGAGGCAGGATTGCACTAATGAACCCTTGTGTTCCTTGAGAAACTATACCAACTGGTGTGCAGGATTGCACTAATGAACCCTTGTGTTCCTTGAGAAACCATACCTACGGGTTCCTCCACCGTCGCCTGTGTTGCCCCCCCCCCTAATTTGCAACAAAGTGACGGAGCCCTTATGTATTGTTGCCTTCACTCTACAACGATGTTACCTGGACAATTAACGAATAGGGAAAAGAAAAATTCCGCTCAAATAGGACTAAAAAACAACACCAATGAAGATAACGAAAAACAGTGGTACGACAGTAAACAATTTTCACAAAATAAATGACTTACGTAAGTGACTTCACTGTCCACCTTTGCCGACCGCCTGGCTTGACGCCCGGTATAATATATATACAGTTTGGATGGACCAACTCAATCACGTGTGATTATGGCTGCATCAAATGGAAGTCAGCCACGTCATTCACTTCAGTCCCGAGGATTACCCAGGGGTCACCGGTTACTGGTCACAGAGGGGCCGTCTTTTTTTTTAGCACGTAAAGCAGCGTGTTTTTTTTTTACACAACTCAATACGTAAGTTTCACCAAAAGTGAATTGACGTCGTTCTTTTAATATCTTTTGTTCTAAAAACGTCTTCCTAATTTTAACAGGACCTGGGAACCGCTATTTTAAATTACGGGGAAAACTTAAAATCAACAACCTTTTTTTTATTTTACAATGTATCGTTTGTAAAGTAGATAATCTATGTTATGTACTAGCTGTACCCTGCAAAACCTTTTAAAAAAAAAGTTCCCTTCTTAGCCCTAACGGGCCTTCGGGGCAGATGAAGTGTAGAATTCATCTGTTTCTATAACCTCGGCATATGAATGGATTGTGTGGCCAGCAATAACGCCCAGCCGCCTTTACTTCCCAACTTAACAGTCAGGTACCCATTTAAAGCTGGGTGGACTTGTCAGGACGACTTTTAAAAAAGCTGGGTGGACTTTTTCGTGGCAAATTTTACCTGGAAAAAGGATTCAATGGGCCTCAACGGGGATCGAACCCAGTACTCTCAGGTCGACAGTCGAGTATCTCTACACCACTCGGCGCTAGCAAAACCTTTGCATAGAGTTATATCCCCTTATGCTTGATCGGTAGGCTAGGTTATTTTTGATTTCGGGCAGATCCGATTTTTTTTCATCATTGTGTTTTAAACTGGGATACTGTTGTATTACTTCTTTACTTAAGATTTAACATAGAACCCAAATTGATATTATTTTATTAGATTACTTCATACAGTCGACAAACTCAGAGGGATTTTAGCATAACCCGTTCCCGACAGCCCTAAATTTCGAGGGCCCCCACATTGACAAATTATTATTTTTATAACGTTTTTTAAGGAGCCCAATAATTCTTCCTGTGCAAGGGGCCCCAAAATGACCTAAGTCGTTTCTGTCGACAAACCACGAGTTTGGTCACCTGGTAGTTTGGTCTATATTTAGTCCTCATGGTCACGTGACAGATGTTTTTAAGCCGAAAACTAACTAGAGGCTAGTACAAGTAAACATTACTAGGCAGAGTGGATCATAACGATAGACAAAATATGTGACTGGCTAGCCTCCTCCTCCCCCCTCTCCATGAATGCCCCACATCCCACATTTTTATTATGCCAGGCATAAGTAAGAGCTTACTGAACCTTATTAGGAGCCGAGGGCTTCGATGAACTACCAGTTAAATAGGTCAGAATATATCTGATATTTCAAATAATTTCAGGGGGGCCCAATATTTGCAAGCGGAAGTCTTTATATAGCTTTTTTTCCCTGGGCCACCCAAACGCACCGTTTGTGTCTGGGCCCCTCAGAGAAATGGGAGAGACAGACTCCTGATATGTGGGATGATGGACGGTCGAATAGCTTGGTGAGTGGATGGAGATAAAGGAGGTAAAAATAGAGTGAAAGCTGTAGATGTTGATGTTGTTGGACGGTGGAAAGAGATGGCTAAATTGATGGATAAAATCAAAGATAGTTAGATAGACAAACAGGCAGGCAGAGAGTTAGATAGCTAAACAGACAGATAGATAGATAGATAGAAAGATAGATAGATAGATAGATAGATAGATAGAAAGATAGACAGACAGACAGACAGACAGACAGATAGATAGATAGATAGATAGATAGATAGATAGATAGATAGATAGATAGATTGATTGATTGATAGATAGATAGATAGACAGACAGACAGACAGACAGACAGACAGATAGATAGATAGATAGATAGATAGACAGACAGACAGACAGACAGATAGATAGACAGACAGACAGACAGACAAACAGATAGATAGATAGATAGATAGATAGATAGATAGATAGATAGATAGATAGATAGATAGATAGATAGATAGATAGATAGATAGATAGATAGATAGATAGATAGATAGATAGATAGATAGATAGATAGATAGACGGTTAAAGGTCTCAACCAATGATACATTGTTCGATCCAGTTGAAGTCATAAAATGTTTTTAACGTTTCCATCGTTATCAGGACAAAAGAAATGTATAACTCAGCAAGAAACAAATCTGTCGGGGGTGGGGCGAAGGGTGGAGGGGGGTGGTGGTGGGCGGGTGGGGGATAAACTATTTAATCTTTTATTTTTATTTCACTCCAAGTTTTATAAAAATAAAAAAAAAACATTTAAACATATTTATAAGTCGTATAAGTTGTGGGGGAAGGGGTAACACTGTTTGTGCTTTGTCTGTCTGTCTGTTTGTGTGTGTCTGTCTGTCTGTTTGAGTGTGTATGTGTGTGTTTGTTTGTTTGTTTGT
>JAGDYQ010000015.1:3725852-3780270 GCA_021962125.1 Bulinus truncatus | reverse complement strand
TCAGGGTATATTACTTTGGGCTATATACTTTATCCATGCTTGACAGGTTATTACTTCTTTATATTATTGTGTGAACTGGGTAGGTATTTGGTAACAATGGCCGGTTCTTTCTTATTTACAAATCACCGACATCAAAGTAATGTTCCATTTTGCTGATTCAATCATTTATTCTCGACATAATAATGTTAATAAATGATGAAATAAATTCAAATTTTGTTTGTAAAATCAATCCATGTTATCACGTTCATTAAGATAAATCAAGTTCGGATCTCATATCTATAATATCAGTACCATCATATAATGACATAATCTAGCGTATATCTCCAACAACAATTGAACCTGTTTCTCTCGTGATCATAGATAAATAATATATATCACTCAGAATAACTGTGTACGTCTGTCTATAAGTGGATCTTCAGCTGTTCAAATTTATTCTTACTTCGGAGGAAATATAAAAAACCTGGATTTAGTTGAAATCTAAAGTGGTCCTAATTTAATAATCTCATTTTACCATGACAATACTACATTATACACCTCCCACATAAAATGCAGCATTTCATAAAAAAATATAATCACATTTACTAGATCTGTTTGTCATAATTTATGATAAGAAGTTGCAATCAATGTATCAAATATTCACTCTGTGCAACTAAAGTGACTATACAACATCAATATATATATATTTATATTATATTGAATTATCTACAAAATGGCATATAGGTGCATATATTTGCATCAACATCATGAAAAATTGACAGAAGTTACAACCATAAATTGTATGTACAAGTAATAGTGTCTTAATACTACATTGTCAAAATCAATTAATTATTTTATCATTTGTTTACTGTATACAACATATGCATAATTTGACGATACTAAATATCTTAATAATACATTAAACTCAGTACAATCAATGTAACGTTCTGTAGCTTAATATAGTGATTTGATAGAGAAATTCAAATGAACGGTATGACATTACCGAATCACGTATATTAAATTATTAATAATAATCATGTTATAACAAGCTGGATCTCATGGTGCAATCGCGTAAAATTATACTTTATCATGATCTCAATTTATTATGGATATTAATTCAATATTAATTGAAAAAACAAACAGTTGTAATAATATTCCTAAGTCCATCTCAACATTATAACTAATTCATAGTATTAATATAATATATTTCACAGTTTCAAGTACACAATGTCTCTAACAGTGTTGAACATTTATGTACTTTTTACTCTGTTATAATAATATGTATATCACACATCAATTTGATTGAACAAATTACAAGTTTGTGGTATTAAAATAGTATAGTAATGGTAACAACTAATCATGTCACAAAAAAAATGTTATTTCATATTGTTACAAAATCTATGTAAACAATGTACACCTAATATGTACTAAATGTATTAAAAATAATGTGCAGCTATAAATTATATACAATAATTTCAGCACAATCAATGTCAATTTCAATATTAAAAAAATAATTACAATGTAATATATATCTAAAAAATTTGTTTCATTATTCATATAAATCATTAATAATGTCACTCTATTACAAACATTATATCGTGTTTTTAACCAACTATATTAATCTTCAAAAAAAGTTTTCTTAGTCTTCATACTTAGTACGTACCATACACAATAAAAAATATCATCATAATATCATGCTGAATGAATTTATATTCTTGGTAAAATTTAAAAAAATATATGTATTCAATATGCTCCAATTTCTACTATTCTCCATTTATAATATCTATGTAAATCACATTATTGTTATTTATCAATGTATATATATGTGTGTGCTAATTGAAAGTCTAAGATGAAGATTCATTTTAACAATCCGAAAAATATTTTGTATGTTATTAATTCTTTAAATTAATTATATCTCTTGTAAAAATATCTGATCAATTTATTCAGTTAACCTTGATAAAATATTGTGTATAATTATGAATCTATTATATGTTCTATATGTGAATTTACTATTTTCATCTGAGGAGTCTTGTTTCTCTTTGTTTTTTTGATAATATCATCTAAATATTATTTATCTTAGATGTATGTTTTTTCTCGAAGACTGGGTTCAATAAGAAAAGTATATCCTAAGTTTAAAGCAATTATTCATTGTGTTGACCAGTATAGCAGTAATAACATTACATGTATTTCAACTTAGATTTATCATTTGCTTTATGGTCAGTTCTTACAACATGTGGTGTATCTGATACTGTTGACTCTTTCTTACTTTGTTTATTATCGTACTTAACAACAAATTCAGGTTTATTGTTTCTTATTTGCCTCTGTCTTTTCTAAAATTTTTTTAGTTGCATTATGGTAAACTAGTATCATTTCTTAGTTCATATATGATTTCGTCTTTTACACATATTTCTACATAATATATAAAATAATAACTAATTATCTGGTTTTAATATGTAGAATATTACCTATAGTAAAGGGGCTACTATGAGTATTCGTCTTAGCTATGTTCTCAATTTTCCACTAATCCGTAGGTGTCTATCTCTGCATTTTCCAATAAGTGTGTATTTCATTTAATATCTTCGTTTGTATCAATCATACTCATGTGGAACAAGAGATACATCTACCATGACATGTAACTCTGTCTAAGACACCGGTTCTATTGTTAACAGGTAAATATCATTCTTATTGTTTGCTAGCAGCTTATTCAACATTATGTACTTTGTTATTTCTATTTTTAGGATCTATCTATGTTCTTATGTCTAGGAGGAGGACTATTATTTTTGGTGGCTTCATCTGTTTCTATATTAATCTGATAACTACCAGAAAGATCTATCATTACTGTTTCTATGATGCCATATAGGTATATATCTGCTTTCTTTTGACCATTATTCACATATCTATTTCTGTTGAGATATAATTTGCATTTGGCTATATTATTGTCTGGGTTATGACAGTAATAACAAGTCCCTTTGCATCTATTAAGTACTAGCTTTGGTATTCTATATCTATTGTGTTCTTATTTGTATTGTGATCTGTTTTGTGTCTGTGGCACCTAAAATGTAATCATTTTGAACATGGGGACATCTTGATTACTATCTTTATGAAATCGAATGTGTGGAAATAAGATCTTTCTTGCAATTGACCTTCTTTAATTTAATGAAAGAGAATAATTGCTGGAGCTTATGTTAAGAATTTTGTCTACTTTTAAGTAATTCTATAATTTGTTGGGGATCAAGTACATTGTATATTTATCGTTATTTATTCAGACTCAATTCATTCATGACTTCTTGGTGTTTATTTTCAGTCATTCTTCAGTTAAGACGATTCTATAGTGTTCCTCTCAGTTTTGTTGTAAATCAGGGTATTGCTTAATTTCATTATATATGATTTATGTTCTAATTAGATCTAACATTTGCAATACTTTGATTACCGCAGATGCTTCTGTTACATATTTAGTCCACTCAGACTCGTGTGTGTTCTTGTAATGTAATTCCAAAGTGTAATATCAATACACTGTCTTTAAGATCAAACTAATTCTATGTGATCTACCACTAGATATTCTTTTGCAGTGTTTTGTGCATGATTGTTCTTTTATTTCTATTTCTACTTCTAAATCCTTTTTTATTTCTAACTGTATTTTCTCTTTCTCTAACCTTTCTATATTATCTAACTTTCATTACAATTCTCTTTTTCTAATTTTTCTTGTTATTCATCTAACTTTTTCATTTCATTTCTTTTCAAAATTCTAAAGACAAATCTCTTCTCTCTCTCTCTTTCTTTAGCCTTAAGTTCCTCTTTTTCAATTTCTTTAGTAAAAATTAAGTTTCTATCTGTTAGACCATATTTTCACCTCTCCTCTCCTTATACTTCCTACAATTTTCTTCTAAATTTTTTCAGCATCCATAAACCTTTATATTCAGATGTATCAAATACAAATCATGATAAAATCACTATTATAGAAAAATATATGATACGATACTGTATGCTGGCAATATAAAATCTAAAGTAATGTAACCTCCAAGAAAAATTACTGGCATATTAATAATGATGGCACTAAATATTACTAACTGGCGACATTCCATAAATCTTCTTTAAATATGCTTTAGTGATAAAAAATAGAAGGGGGTCAGTGTTCAGTGTCTAATAAATAATAAAATAAAGAAAATAATTATGAAGAAATGGTGCTGCAAGACGGTTAGCGATAACAGAATCAACGAAAAAAAGTTCCTAATAGATATGTTATTTTATGGAAAAATATTGATTAATAGGCGAAATATTATTAAACTGAGGCAGAAAAAAAGTTGGACAATGTTTAAAACAAAAAGAACAAACAAATGCAGACAACTAAATATTTACATAAATATGAAACAATCACTGGATCTGAAATTAATCAATCGCTTTAATTCGGTGTAGATCCAGAAAAGAAAAATCAATATGTCTAACAGAAAGCGCCAGATGACTAGTTCAACTGACTCACCACTCCTCACCATTAATGAAACAAATAACATAAATGAACACTGATTATAAAGGAAAATAAAATGGAGAAGAAAAATTGTTTTCGTTTCAAAGTAAATATATTCTTGTCTTTATATTCTATTCTTTTTGTGTTAAAAGCTTAACTCGGATGCTCCTGGTTCCTAATAATGTTAATATAGCTTTAACAACACAGTCTTTGAGTGTTGTGTGTAAACAATATCTTGATACAATTCCTCTTGTGTAGTGACGTCACGGCAGTCAAAGTTCTTCAGTATCAATGTCAAAAGAAAGGACGGTACCGTACTAGGTCTTGACTCATCAAGTGTAAAAAATTATTGTTGTTACTATTGACAATATTCGAACAGTGAGTTGTACGTCAGACAAGATATTCCAATTGTCGCGATCTCAATTAACAGACATCTAAACGAAGAAATGTGAAGATCTATATAGCAATGATACACCGTGGGACTCCACATCTAGTTGATGTAACCTTCTGGTGCATATCTGGAAGATGATTACCACCATAAACTATTAACGGTATCACTGAATATAAAGGTCTTGGATAACTTGGGACTATCTTTCTTTCTTCTGTTGTGTCAATTTTATTTGAAATATCTATATCAGCGTGATTAATATTTATTTATTGTTATTGTGAACTGTGAACATAATAATTTAATTATTCTGGCGGTTCTTTCTTATTTACAAATCACAACATCAAAATAACTTGATACAAGAGTACTTTGCTGGATTCAAGTATTTATTCTCGACACAATAATATTATAAATAAAATGATGAAATAAATTCCGAGTACATATTGTAAAAAATCAATCCAATAAATTATCACATTCAAATAGGAACTCAATCAAGTTCAAAGGATCCATCTATAATATCCAAGTACATGTATATAATAAACTGTCTAGCACAATATCTCCAACATGGAGGTGAACTATAACTCTCTCGTGATCACTCAGAATAAATAATATATATCACTCAGAATAACTACAATGACACGTCTGTCCTATACGAGAGTGGATCTTCAACTGTTAAATTTATTCTTACTTCCGGAAATATAAAAAACCTGGATTTAGTTAAATTAAAAGTGATCCTAGTGTTTCGAAACAATTATATTTTTACACGAAACAATTACACCTTTACACAATTATACCTTTACACAATTATACCTTTACAGTTGGCCTAACGTCATGCACACACTGCAAGAATTCAAATTAAAAAACCGTGGGAGTTATCGATCCTAGTTTTTACAGAGTTATTGTTCCTTAGGCTTTGCTTACCTGTATCACGATTTTTTTTCGAAGCTTATGAATGATCTTATTACATGTACTGTAGAGGCGCTGTTAGACGGGGCGCAGAGCCCAATGACGATGAATCTCCCACATGATAATCGATGAGGAGAAATATTGTTTTAGGCGAACGAGCCCCCCCCCTCAAATTGTTTACGCAAGGGCAATGGCGTAGTTAAAGGGTGGGGGCATGGGGGTCATCATGCCCCGGGCGCTAATCAGAAAGGGGCGCCAAATGGTATATTTTACATATCTTTCTTTCATATGGTTTTTGAATGGGGGGTGCGCTAAAAGAGTATTATGCCCCGGGCAAGGGAGTTAGCTCAGCTCGCCACTCGCTATGAAGGGCACCCCAACATTATTCTGACGCTCATGTATGGCAATATAAAGTTAAAAATCTAAAAGCTCCAATCGGAAACAGTTGGTGTAAAAACACAGCACAACACAACTTTTATTTTCTTTAAACTAAGTTATGTTATAAATATAAATCAAAGGTGTTTCTTCATTCAGTTATAACATTTTCGAATACATTCATTTTACACGAAATGTGGTTTTTACAAATCTAGCAGATAAGTAGAAGAAAAAAAACGATCCAATAGGTTCATCATTTGAGATGACGTCAGTTTGACATAATTAGTTGGAGGGAAATGATGAAGATGTTTGACAAAGGGATTTTCCTTCGGTTTGTCTTTGATTTTTTTTTTTATATAGAAGTAGAAGAAAATTCGTCCCTTCTATTCAAACCATGTTTGTTCCAGTAGAGAAATCTTGATCAAAATTTGGGGACACAAGAAGAAGAAAAGAATCAAAATTGGTTTGTTTGTTTGTTTGATCCTTTTGTTGAATGTTTTCTCTTGCGACGTCATCGACAGAAAATATTGTGGTTGGGGGTGGGGATGGGTTGGGGGGGGGGGGTAGGGAGACCATGGTGTAACATAAAGACTACCACACACACACACACACACACAAACACACACACACACACACACAAAATGTAAATCGATAAAAATGACATTGTTTACGGAATCACGACCGACCCACCTCAAGGGGATTCAGGCGGGTCACTGGGTACTTGGCGGTAGGGGGTGGGGGAGGTGGGGGGGAGGGGGCGTACAGAAGGCGAAACTATCGCAGTAAATCAGAACTATGAACCAACAACATATTTTGTGTTAAGGGCCTGTTCTCTGATCTAGGTTTCGACTTGTGACGTCATAATTTATAGTCATTTTTTTTTTCTTCTATAAAATGAATTTTTCCTTTTTTTTTCTTTTAAGGAAAAATAAATAAATAGAATGAAACACATGCACACACACACACACACTCACGGAATATATTCTCTGCGGACAACATTTGAGTCGCAAGTCTACAACAATAATGGTCTACAAACGAATGCTGTAAACAAAAGACGGTCGAACTAAGTGACGGACGACAATCAGCCAATCAATAATTTTCTATTCTGGTTCATTTCTTTGTAAATTTTTTTTTCTTTAAAGCAGCAGAAAACAGAAAACAGAAACAAGAGAGAATGACCACTTAATTATTTTTTTTTCTACATCGAGCACTTCTTTTTATAACGGCTGTCACATAATTCGTAGTGCAGACGCCACACCTAGATGTCGTCTGAGCTCGTTTTCCGCGGAGCACTGGAATTCCGTGAATCAAACTTAAAGTGTTTTACCCAACAATTGAATCAAATATATGCCAGGTAATCTCGCCAATTAGCGTTCGAAATTAATTTTTTTTATTTATTTATGTGTAGTTTGGCTCTGTTCCAAATAGTAAATGACGCTCTGGCCCGGATTTTATTATGAAATGTTAAATAAATAGCATGATGGTAGTTCATTTCTGCTATATAATACTTTGCAAATTGTTTCAAAAGAACAAGAATGGCTGACCTCAAATCTTTTGATATCCCCCTCCCCCCCCCCCCCCCCCAATATTGTAGTTATTATTATAATTTGCGAGAAACATTCGTGTTTCTAATGAGCTCTGGAATCCAATATGACCAACGACGTACAAGATATATTTTTAAGAAAAATGTTAATTATTTATATAGTTCTAGAAAGTTTGGGAGCCACTGCCTTAACTAAACAGAAGAATCACTGGCAGACGATGAAAGATCAAGCAACAAGCAAGATGACGTGCAAAAAAAAAATAAAAAAAATCTAGAAGTGTGGGAAGAAATCATAACGCACCGAGCATATTCCCCACAGAAAGTACTTCAGAACTCATTTTATTTTTTTTTTTGTATCCTATCGATGGAACTTTCGTTTAATGCCAGCATGTCTATAATCCTGCTCCATGTTTTTGAAAGGCTATAATTGTTGTTTTTTTTTTAATTATTGTTTTTTATAATACCACAGATGATGTCTGGAAAGACGGTAAAGGGGTTTGGTGGGAGGGGGTGTCATTAATCGCGTGCATCGTTGCATTGTGATTTGGTTTTTATAGATTGTTGAAAGGGTTGGCATGATCCCAGATCTCTGCGAATAGGGTTGGCTTGATCTCAACACACTGTTAATACGGTTGTTATGATCCCAACGCACTGTTAACACGGTTGTTATGATCCCAACGCACTGTTAATACGGTTGTTATGATCCCAACGCACTGTTAATACGGTTGTTATGATCCCAACACACTGTTAATACGGTTGTTATGATCCCAACGCACTGTTAATACGGTTGTTATGATCCCAACGCACTGTTAATACGGTTGTTATGATCCCAACGCACTGTTAATACGGTTGTTATGATCCCAACACACTGTTAATACGGTTGTTATGATCCCAACACCACTTCGGTTAATACGGTTGTTATGATCCCAACGCACTGTTAATACGGTTGTTATGATCCCAACGCACTGTTAATACGGTTGTTATGATCCCAACGCACTGTTAATACGGTTGTTATGATCCCAACACACTGTTAATACGGTTGTTATTATCCCAACACACTGTTAATACGGTTGTTATGATCCCAACGCACTGTTAATACGGTTGTTATGATTCCAACACACTGTTAATACAATTGTTATGAACCTAACACCTTATTTCATTCCAGGAAAGAGTAACAGTTTGATGTAAACTTCCAGCGAGTGTCCAGATCATGAAGAATGGATCTGTTTCTTGACGACTACTTTATTTAATTCGAAAAAATTCTGTCTGGACAATCATGGCTAGTACAGGTACTAAAAGTAGTGACGTAGAAAATGGTAATTCAGGCTGTACGGATTCACAGGAGGCGAACTAGGAAGGCGAGTGGAACTAGGAAGGGGAGTGAAACTAGGATGGGGCGCCGAAATAGCTTTGTTATAACTATTTTTGATATTTTGTTTTTTTTTTTTACATTTACACTATAGAGTTCACGGTATTGCTATTCCGGCAGCGAATTTTAATGAAATGTGGCAACCAGATCCGGAAGCCAAACATTGTTTTCTGGCATGCCGGCTTGGCATTTAGGCTGCCTCTATTAGTGTCAGTTTAATAATGGGTAATTTGTTCTTGCTGCCCATGTGTAAACAAAAAAAAGTCTTTAAAAAAAGTTGATGTTTTAAGGCGTGCGTTTAGTAGCAGCTATAGCAGGGGTGGGCAAACTTTTTTTTTTGAGTTGTGGGCCACATTGGGCTCGTAAATTTGACTGGTTGGCCCAACCAAGATCGTATGGTTGCAATGTTGACATAAACGGTAACGTTATCACCTCAAAATAATACAGCTTGAGCGTCACTCTGAAACGATTGGCGGGCCGGATTAAACGGTCAGGAGGGCCAGATTTGGCACGCGGGCCGTGGTTTTGCCCACCAGTTGGCTGAGCCAGATGGAATATTATTATGGTTTTTAGAAAAGTTCGCAAAACTGACATAGCGTTTACTATTTATTCGATTTTTATATTCCACACACCTTGTAATTCTCTGCCGCGTCTCAAAGGTGTCCAATTGACCCACGTGATGTGTTTGTGTGGCCTGGGTTCAGGGGCGGACTTAGACCGATTTGACCGATTACTCCAAATTCGTCTGGCAGGGGTCCCAAAATTTACATTTAGCATTAATAGTATTAGTTGTTATTGTAAAAAAACAAACAATAGAAGATGGGGCCTCGCATGCATCCATTAAATTGGGCCCCTCCATTCGTAAGACCGGCCCTGCTTGGGTTGACACAAGTAGCCAACATAAAAGGAATTGAGCTCAGACTGCCATCACAATTCTAAGAGAGTTATTTTTAACCAGTTAGGGCCTCAAATTTCATAGATGGACGGACGGCTATTATGGGATAGTTGTAAGCTATCTTTGGGGCCATCGACAATTTTTTATATAAAAAAAAAAAAGAAAAGAATTTATTGTTTTTCTAAGAGAGAATGAACAAGCTAGAGTGGTCTAGTTGATAGAAGATGGATTGCCTGGTTTAAAAAGACAAGACATATATATTTATTTAACTATTACTATACCAAACACCTTTAACCCACCCAGACCCTAAGCAATAAAGGTTTTTTTTTTGGCATTGAGGTCTCTTTTCGTTTTTCATCTTCGGTCTCATTTATGAAAAAAGAAAAAAAAAATGTTTATTTTGAATAGACCGCCATTTTTTTCGCAAAACAATGTAGCCTACATTTTCGTTGAAAAACAAAACAGAAAAATGTTCATAGACATGAATTGTGAGTGAATGTTACACATAGTCAAACAAGAATATTTGAAGCTATGAAATGTCACAAACTATGAAATGTTACACACTTTGAAATGTTACAAACTATGAAAGCCGTGTTTCAGACTGCTATGAAATGTGCTTCAAACTTCTGAGAATGTTACAAACTATAGCAACATGTTTCAGGCTTATGAAATGTTTCTAAAACTGTAGAAATGTTACAAACTGTGAAATGTTGGCAAACTACGAAATGGCGCTGGCAAACCTCATCAGAATATGTTACAAACTATAAACATGTTACAAACTAGGTAAAGTGTTACAAACTAACGAAAGCGTTAAGACTATTGAAATTGTACAAACTTTGAAATGTTACAAACTATAAAATGTTACAAACTACGAAATGTTACAAACTATAAAATGTTACAAACTTTGAAATGTTATAGACTATGATAAGTTACAAAGTATGATAAGTTACAAACTATGAAATGCTACAAACTACGAAATGTTACAAACTATAAAATGTTACAAACTTTGAAATGTTATAGACTATGATAAGTTACAAAGTATGATAAGTTACAAACTATGAAATGTTACAAACTACGAAATGTTACAAACTATAAAATGTTACAAACTTTGAAATGTTATAGACTATGATAAGTTACAAAGTATGATAAGTTACAAACTATGAAATGTTACAAACTACGAAATGTTACAAACTATAAAATGTTACAAACTTTGAAATGTTATAGACTATGATAAGTTACAAAGTATGATAAGTTACAAACTATGAAATGTTACAAACTATGAAATGTTACAAACTACGAAATGTTACAAACTATAAAATGTTACAAACTTTGAAATGCTAAGTTACAAAGTATGAAATGTTACAAACTATGAAAAGCTACAAAACTGTTGTAATCTTTTAACAAAAGAGTAAGACAAAGAAATTGTGTATAGGTCTACAGAGTGTGTAATATGAAGATGGGGATGGAGAGAGAGAGAGAGAGAGAGAGAGAGAGAGAGAGAGAGAGAGAAAATGGAATAGCATTGAGCTAGATGTTATCTTACAGATGTGCAGCAGATGGTTTGTTGACCTTATGTCTGCTGTTATAATATAATTAGACGGGATTATACATTTATTGACTTCGTGGGCGTCACTAAGCGGGAGGGGGGCATTTTTAAAAAAAAAGCATTTCGAGGCCCTTGGTAAAGGTACATTAAGGAGCCCCAGGTAATTGTAATTTAGGTGTCCTACATTAGAGGGTCCCAGACAAAAGTTGTTCGGTTGCCCCATTGCCCAAACGCCTTTTAGACAACTTGAAAAAATATGGGGCCACTATGCCCCCTCCCCCCATCCCCCTTTGACAACACCCAACCGTTAGATCCAATCTGGCAGTGGCAGCTAGCCGCCTGGATTGCTTATCAACAATAACGGCCATGTGTAATCGCATCTCTCCCAGGTGGGGACTGAGGCGGTCTGACGGAATCGAATACAGCTCAAGGCAAAACAAGAAAGTATCCGCTGCCTACGATATTTCGACGTTTTGAAATGCAAAGCAAATTATGCCGAGCAAAGAACACGCCAATAGTGATGATATCAAATTTTTGATCTAATTAACAATTAATTAATGCGCTGTTAAAAACTGGGCCGAACAATATCGTATAAATGAAGTTATAACGATATGAAATCAGAGGTGGGCAAAATATACTGACCACAGAGTATTTAAAATACCAAATACTAAAATACCCCAGGATAAGTATTTTAAATACCAAAATACAAAATACTTTTCAATAGGGTTCAAAATACTAAAATACAAAATACGTATTTTAAAATACTTTTATTCAAATACAAATACTTGGTTTTATCGTCCATCACTGCATTCACTGGATATTTTATATACCAACATCAATGTAAATATAAGTATCACCATGTTCAATGTTTACTGTGACAGCAGCTACAATATATATAAAAAATCAACTGAAAATTATCTCCAAAAAAACTTTAATAACAAACATTGCTTCATGTTTTGCAATAAAAAGTTGTTCATACAATTTCACAATATAATTTTATGATTTGCTTTCAATAGTAATTGTTGCTGAAAATTTTCGTCGGTCATACATGCCCACTTTTTATTCAATACCATCCCTGCATACGAAAAAAGCCGTTCAACTGGTGCAGAGGATGGTATGCCAGTGTTGTATTTCAAAAACAATTTTTTGACAGTAGGGTACTTATGCAAAATTTCAAGCGAGGTAGACTTTTCATCAAAGTACTGGAGAATTTCCATGTCTGATATAATTTCAGTTGGTGGAGTATGTCCACTTTCAAAGGAAAAGAAATTATCATTATCCACTGGGGCTGAGGCAGGAACATTATTTTGATGAACAATGCTTGAGAGCGACTCTTGTGTCGCCTTGGCCAAAAAAAGATTTCTAACGCTTTGGACATTGTTGGCTGGCACCCATCTCAATTTGAAGAAGGGATGAGAAACAGCTGCAAAAATATACTCATTAACACTTGCATCAAGATCTACATAGCAACCAAATCGTTTGTGAATACATTGGAGCAGCCCCTTGCAAAGCGGAGCACAATAGTTTAATTGCCTGTTACACAGATCTTCTAATTTGTCTTTGATACGCAACAATGTTGGCAATAAATGACCCATAAAACAATTTTTATCTCCCCGCAAATGATCGAGGCTATCTGCGACAGGTTTCATACATTCAATAAATTCCAGCAAGAATTTGATTTCATAGTCCTTGAAAACAGGAACCTTAAGCGCAATACACAAATCTTTCAGTTTGTCACTTGGTTTAGTGAGGTTGCAAACACTGTCATATAAGGAATTCCATCTGGTTGGGCAAGGACACATCGGTTGTGAATTCATGACGTCAAAATATTCCTCACAAGATTTTGGTGATCGAGAGCATTTGTTCCAGATTGCCGTGCACTTAGCGAAGCATCATTCGATGCAAGTAAGAAAGAACTAAAGCAGGCTGTATTATAAAAAAAGGCTATGATAATTATTATTGATAGGGTTGTAAAAGTATTTTGAAAAAAGTATTTTGAAAAAGTATTTTTGAATTACTAAAATACTCTTACACAAGTATTTAAATACCAAAATACTAAATACTTTCACACAAGTATTTAAAATACCAAATAAAATACGTATTTTATTTTGAAAATACGTATTTAAAATACTTGTATTTGAAATACTGCCCACCTCTGTATGAAATAGTATTAATACATGCATTGTTTCTGCGCCATTTTAAAGTGCTGCCATAATGCTTTTATTCTGATTGAAATGAAAATTAATATATATATATATATATTCCGGTAAT
Source organism: Bulinus truncatus (assembly GCA_021962125.1). Lineage (NCBI taxonomy): Eukaryota > Metazoa > Mollusca > Gastropoda > Planorbidae > Bulinus > Bulinus truncatus. The sequence continues at coordinate 3,766,542 of JAGDYQ010000015.1, read as the reverse complement.
TTTACTTACATTTACTCTTTTCAGTGTTAGATACAGATATATATGTGTGTATGTAAATATATATAAAAGTAAAGTTCCCTTAAGCCCCATAAGGGCTCATCGGGGCAGATGAACTGTAGAATTCATTTGTTTCAGTAACCGCGGCATATGAAGGGATAGTATGGTTAGCACAACGCCTAACAGCCTTTACTCTGCCCAACTTAAAGTCAGGTACCCATTTAAAGCTGGGTGGACTTGTGGGGACTTTCACCAGGACCTGAAAAGATCCCGAGGTTCTCACTAAGGTTCGAACCCAAGGACTCTACGGTCTACAGCCGAGCGCCCGATACCAAACGACCTCCCGTACCCTGTAAATGTATATGCAAATACTAAAAATATGTTTTTATCGAGAACAAAAAATGGATAGGTATAATGCTTTATCATTACGCATTTTAGAAGCTCGTGCGGTAAGGTGCATCCACGGAATATATTATATGGGTACACTTGACTGGGGTGGGTGCAATAACATATGTTTTTTTTTTGTTACAGAAACTAGTTCAGTTTTTGGGTTTTAATCTTTGACAATATGGGCTCTTCTGACTTCCATTTTAGATTGGGGGGGGGCATGATAAAAGCTCAGATTGGCTTAAGAGATTCAAAACGATCTCAATTCTGTAAAAAAAAAATAATAAAATGTCTTCTGAGCGACATGGTGAGTCCCGAAATTTGGAATTTCTTGATACATTTTTTTTTTGTTTTTGGTCAGGGGGGGGGGAAGCTCCATGCTCAAGGACCCTCAACGCTCTTGGAGCCCTAAATACTAATGAAGGCCCTGAAACTCATGGAGCCCTCGAATATAAGAGGAATCGTGATGCTCAGGAGGACCTCAATGTTTCAGGGTCCCCTTGATTCTAAGGGTTCCTCGACGCCTTTAGTATCGGGGGGGGGGGTTTAGTTAGCTTATATAGAATAGACTCTCTCTATAGTCGTGAAAATAAGGTACTTACACTAATATTTCTCTGCAAAAGGTGTTAAATAAATAAATTTAAAAAAAAAAGGTTTTTAAACAGCTTTCTGATAAAGTCGGTTATCACTATTTATTTACTTACATGTACTGGACGTAAAATTCATAGACCTTTATCACACATACAAACACACAAACACACACATTCACGTGATAGATTTAAAAAAAAAAACTATACCAACTAATAGATTTGAAATTACTGTAATACATCAAATCACTTTCTGATGACAATCCCGTTAGGTTCTTGTTTTTAACCACCGCCCCTCCCCCCGGGCCACCCGCCGACCGTGAGTAATGACCGGTAACATGTGTACCACCCACTGATTGAAATGAAGTCACCGACCGAGATACATTTTGTTGTGCTTATGAAAAAAAAATTCACATTTATTTGATTCTTATATATATTTATGTATATACATGAAGTAGGGCTAGTTCGGTAAAGGCTGGAAGACATCGGTGATACATGTATTGTGTTTACGCTGAGTTCACCGTACACGGTCACTCGTGGTGACTTTCTGAAGGTACGTAAATTGTTGTAGTAACATTGATTACAGTCAGACACAAGGTGTTTGTTATCTTCGGTTGTCATTTTTTTTTCGGTTTTCCGTCCTCTTCAATTAACCTCTGACCCTTCGTCCATTGTTTCTAGCTTCAGCGATTATCCTCTGACCCTTGTCCATTTTTTCTATCATCTTCAATTGATCTCTGACCTTTGTCCATTGTTTCTGTCTTCTTCGATTAACCTCTGGCCTTTTGTCCATTGTTTCTATCATCTTCAAATTAACCTATGACATTTGCCCATTGTTTCTATCCTCTCCGATTAACCTATGACCTTTTGCTGTTGATTTTTTTTTTAAATTTAGGGCCCGTATTGAGCAAATTCCTCTTCCGTGCATGCAACAATTGCCCCTCCCCCCCATCTCTGATCCGACGTCGACATTCACACTGTTCTAAGAAGACTGTTCATAAATGTAAATTGTCGTGTCAAATGTTCAAGTACAGTTCAAATAAGTCTTTCATATTCATTTGTGATGAATGTCTTCACGTGTTTAGATTTAAACACTCTCTATAAAGAAAGTTACTGGGGGTTGTGGGGGGGGAGGGAGGTTATGCTGCAGAACAGGGCGGTCGCTTTAAACTAAGAAGGGGGCGCTTTGTATATATATATATTGGAAGGAGGGCGCCAAAAAATGTAAATCGCACAGGGCCCCGCAATAGCTATAGCTGGGTGCTACTGTAAACAGAGAATATGAAGGCGCACACGTTGTCAGTGTTTGCCGGATTGAGGACCGCCCTATACGACCCACCCACCCACGCTAACTGTATCTAACATGTGTTCTAATGGGCCACTGGTAATGGAGGTATAGATTTACAGCTCTTGATTGGGAGAAAAAGAAAACTCCCACTGGTTTTGACATTTCCACGCAGGTTTTTATTTTTATTTTTATTTCGTTTTCCTTCCATGGTTTCATTTTTTAATCGCTGCTACATTATAAAAAGGAATTCACCTTAGACTCAGAATTGTGTTTGTAATGCTGCAGAGATTTCGCACCTGTTTAATGTATAGGTCAACTTTTGTCAGCTTTACACCAAGAGAGGGTAAGATCGGTCGATCGATTAATATTAAGATAGATTGATTAATTGACTGATATGTAAATAGATGAATAGATTGATATATAAAAAGATAGATTGATGAATATATATTGATAGATAGATAGATAGATAGATAGATAGATATATATATCTATAAATAGATTAATAGATTAATTGATGGAAAGATTGATTGATTAATAGATTTCTTCATAGATTGTTTGATTGATAGATAGGTAGACAGATAATCAGATAAATACATAAGCATATAAAAAACACAAAAGGCAGACAGAAAGATTTTGAAATAGCAACACGCAAAGTTCGTGGCGAAACAAGTTGCTGCTCGAATGAATCTGTTCATAAATAAGTACAAAGTATCGCCATTTTCTGGGATAATTACATTTAAATATAGTTTTAAAATTTATTTTCAGATCTCAAGATGTATTTCAATATGCAAACAATAATATTCATCATGGCACTGACCTATACATCACACAGCTGTGAATATGACCAACCTTTACATCTAACTCCATACATTAATCAAGGCAACATAACGGCCGCCAGAAATCTCAGTTTTGTTGACGATAACCATGACGTCATTCCTCCAAGCTATGCAGGATTCATCACAGTGGATCAACTTCTCGGAAACCATTTGTTTTTCTGGTTCTTCCCGGCCATCAATTCTGACCCTAACTCGCCACTGGTCATTTGGTTAAATGGCGGACCAGGAGAGTCCTCGATGACTGGTTTGCTTCATGAGAACGGACCTCTGAAGATCAGAAAAGATTGTAAAGGAAAAGTTGATTATGAAAGACGATTCAAGTCTTGGGCAGACAATTTTTCCGTGTTGTACATTGACAATCCCGTTGGTGCTGGATACAGTTATAGCGAAAGCGGTGACAGGGGGTTTAAAGTACAAAACGATGAATATGCTGAAGATCTGTTTGAATTCATTAGACAGTTTTACACTATGTTCCCTGAATATTTAGAAAATGACTTATATATCGGCGGGCAGTCGTTTGCTGGGAAATATGTTCAAGCTTTCGGTTATAAACTACATGAGGAAATCCAAGCCAACAGAACTAACATTACATTAAAGGGAGTATATTTCAGCACATCTGTTTTGGATGGTAGAATGCAATTATTGAAAACGTTTGACTTGCATTTGTCCTTGGGTTATATTAGTAATAAGGAACTGCTGGACTATGAGGACGGCTTTGATAATTACGTAGATCAACTCCGAACTAACGGTTCTGATAACACTGGCCCGGAACTTTTAAAAAAATATGGCGAATCTATTTTGGACAATCTTATAAGTTTTGACCCTGTTCCTGATGATGATATTTCGGCTGTAATGACGTCTGAGAGAATCAGATCGTTGGTTCATGTTGGAAACAGGACGTTCAATTCTCTTAATGAGGATGTTCATAAGAAGTTCTTCGTGGCTTTGTTTTTATCAGCCGCGGACAAGCTGGTCGAATTGTTGGACAATTACAAAGTTTTAATCTACACCGGTGATCTGGATGGTGTCATAAACTCGCCAACGACAGAAGCGGTTTTGATGTCCAGTAATTGGTCACTTCAGGCCGAGTACAACAGCTCAAAGCGTGAGGTATGGAAGGAGGATAACGTCATCAGAGGTTTCTACACCAGAGTTGGCCGGTTTTGTAGGGTGGTCATTCATAACTGCGGACACCGGACGTCGTTTGATCAACCTGATAGCACGCTGAGAATGATGGACTACTTTATTACTGATGGGTGTATTAAAACATCTACCACTTGATGGACTACTTTATTACTGATGAATGTATTAATACATCTTTCAATTAAAGAACTATTAATACCTTTATTATTATAATAATGCATATTAAACTTTGTTACATGCATATGTTTTGTTTTAGAATATGTTCAAATACATCTTTCACTTTATAAACTATTCTGTAACTAGTTTCTGGATTTTTACAGACTATACATGAGTTTGTATAAGGTTGAAAAGGCGTTGAGCACATTGGGTAAAATAGGTGATGCCCATGGGGGCTCTCCTTCTTCCTTTGGCTCTACAGCCCATTTAAGTCCCTGGCCTGCCATACAACTCTTCTCCACTTTTCCCGATCCATGGTCTTCTTCCTCCACTCTCTCACTACTAGGTCTTTCTCCACTTCCTCCAACCATCTGCTTCTTGTTCTGTCTGCCTTTATGCATTTTCTCATGGGGTGTTGCCTTATATATTGCTTTTGGACCTCTGTTGTTATCCATTCTGGGGGCTTTAGGCACACACACACACACACACACACACACACACACATATATATATATAACAATGACGCCTGTAAAACCTCGGTGGGGGGGGGGATCCTCAAGCAAGAATGCTCACGGTAGCCGTCTTGATAAAAAAATGTAGGCCCTTGTTGGGAGCCCTTAGAGCTTCGGGCCTCTCGAGCGTTAAATCGACGCCCATGAAAGGTGCAGTAATGGACAAATGCGATGTAAATATATATATAAATGTATATATTTAGTTCAAAGGTGGCACTTGAGAAGATCTTGGATCCAACGGCGTTACTCCCTCTGAAACATTTTTTTTTCTAATACACCAGCATTATCACGACACCCACTGACACTTCCCGACACCCCATCACACACCTATACGACACCCACTGGCACTATCCGACACCCCTAGCGCCACATCTATACGATGTTGTATACTATAGCTGATTTTATATAAGGGGGGGGGACCCTAGCTATATATATATATATATATATGTGTGTGTGTGTGTGTGTGTGTGTGTGTATAATTTCTGAAACTGTCATCAACTAATGGGCGAAGCTAACTAAAACAACTACTAGTTATTAAATCCTGCTAACAGTTTTAGTTGCAAGCAAAGCTTAACAAAATTATCTTTCATGATCACAGCATTAAAAATTTTTAAAATTCTGTCAACCTAAAATATTTGCGACCGTCAGTACCTGGGTTAGATCGGTTTAAGTGGCAGGTCATGAGCTAAAGTTGGCAGTGGACACTTGTTTAAGTTGAAAACAGTAATTCTCCTCCAAAGAACTGTGTTAAGAAAAAACTAATACTTTGGTGACTTTGAAACACTGACGTCTGCAAAAAGTCGAGGGTTCTCACGCGAAAATGTTCATGGTAGCCTTCCTTACAAACAAAGTAGGCGCCATATTGGAAGCCATTTGAGCTTTGGGTCTCTCGAGCTTCATATCGACTCCCCTGTAATGAGCAGTTGATGGCGATATGTAGACACAAGTGGAGAAAAAGAAATATTTAGATATGGGAGTTATAAGGCGGAAGTTGAGAGGATCGTTTATTCAACGGATTAACTCCATATTGACCTTTCTGTTTTATAATTATAATACATCAACATTATTACGACACCCACTGACACTATCGGGCGCCCCCTGGAGCCCACCATGACGACACCCACTAACACTTTTTGACGCCTCCCCCCTCCATCACGACACCCAATAACACTATCCGACGCCCCAGCGCCCCCCATCACGACAACCACGAACGACAGGCCTGGCATTGTGGCACACCCCTGCGTTTTGTCTGGCACCATCTGCTTGTTTGCTCTATTTAGTAACATTTATTTCCTGCCCCCCCCCCGCTATTGGCCTGGCCTCTGCTGTAGAATGCCTGGCCCCTGCTGTAGAATTTTCACAATACGGGGCTGCCCCCCCCCCCCCCCTATCACTATCCAACGACCCCCGCTCCCACCATCACGATTGTGTATTAATGCTCAGAATCGTTGATTTTTGAAAAACTAACTTCGAATTAAACCGAAACAACTATTGTGACAAAAACCTTCAAAGATTTTTTTTTTTATGTTTAAAATGGCAAAAGTCATTTATTATAACAATAGTTTCACAGTAAGTGTTTCACAAAACCATAAATTGTATTGACTTTACCGACAACCATATAAAGAGTTTGTGTGTGTGTGTGTGTATGTGTGTGTGTTGTTGTTGTGTTGTAACTGTGGGTGTGTTTTTTTTTTAAGCCAAATGACAAAATGATTTAGTTTTCTGTCTCCATGTCTATCTTTCTCTATTTATGGCTTAAATTCACGAGAATGTCGCCATGGAGACAAAACTATGAGTATTTATAAATAAATGTATAACATTTCTCATCCAGAGTTTCGAGAGTTTATTAGAACTTGAAAAAAAAATATTCATTGAATGATGTAATGAAAAAGACATCAATAGAATATTATATATCTGAATAAACATGTGTTTACTTACGTTCAAGAGTGTTTGTTTTATTCAAGTATTACACTGGTAAACAGTGATTTCATTGCCAGTGATATTTGAATCATTTTATACAAAGTAAACTATGCTGATTTAGAATATGTAAGTGCTTTTGCTAGATTGGCTCTATTTTACGAGATAATTAAAATTAATTAAATAATGTATGCACCGTGTTTGAAAATTGTCAAGAATTGCATGAAGTAAAATAGTATACTAACAAATACTAGTGAAAATGTTAATAGTCATGCAGAATTTTGTTTAAAAAGATATGTAATAGTGCTATAGAAGAAAACATTTTCATTTGAAAAACTAATTATGTCTAATTAATTAATTAATATGTTAATTGTCTATGGTAATGCATTAGCAAATCGCTGTTTGCTCGACTTCCTTTTGTGTGTGTCGTTGGGGCAATTGCGCTGGAGGATCCAACAGTAGTCAGCCATCATATTATGTCCCATCTTCCTTGATATCTCTCCTCCATCACCCTAATATCCTGATGGAACCTCTCGCCTTGTTCCTCACTGAAGTCCCCAAGGTTACCTGGAAATTTGTCTAAATGACTGTGCAGGTAATGTACCTTGATGCTTATATTTGCTCCAATGTTTCTGAAGTTAGCGAGCATATCTTGTACCAGTTTTTCGTAATTCTCTGCTTTGTTATTACCTAAGAAGTTCCTGACAACTGAAACAAAACTGTTCCATGAAGAAGCTTCAAGGTGATCCGTGAAATCTGTAAAATTTTGATCGTTGATGAGTTTTCGAATCTGAGGACCGTCAAAAATCCCAAAGCCTTAACAAATTGTTTCTTTAAACCTAATTTGATATGAAGCGGTGGGAGAATGATCTTATTTTGTCAAACAGTGGCTTGTTGATGATATTTTCTTTACCTACAGTCATGGTTTCCCTTGCAGGCCATGTCACTCTTGTCCAATGATCTTGCCTTGCCCTGCTATACCAAAGGCACATGAAGCACGGGTATTTTGTGTATCCTGACTGCTACCCAAGCAAGAAGTTTACCATTTTTAGATCAACACAAATTGACCACTGATGCTCATAATAACAGACTTTCTGCAATACTGTTTTGATATTCTCATACTCTTCTTTAGGTGTTGTTGAGTGAGCAATAGGAAGAGATGCGTAACGGTTACCATTGTGTATCAGAACACATTTCTAGCTTCTGATGGAACTGTCTATAAAAAGACGCCAGTCTTTGGAATGGTAGTCTTGTAGTCCCATTTGGAGAAGAAATCCAAGGATGTCATTACAGTAAACAAGATCTTCCTCTTGGTTGAAATATGGAAGAAGAAACTCTTCTCTTTTCCGATAAGAAATTTTTAAAATCCTTGTTTGAGAAAATTTCTTTCATTGAGCCTGGACGCTAAAAGCTCAGATGTTTGCTTGGGCATATTTAGGTATCGTATCAGGTCATTGAGTTCTTCTTGACTAAATGGTTGAGGTGTTGAAGAACTTCCTTCATAATCGCTTCCACTTTTTTCACCTGCCAAAAACTCCAGATCTTGCCCCTCGTCAGAGTCTGATGGTGAAAGCTCTAATAATCCACTAAACACTGGTATAGGAACTTCACTGCTATGTGGAATTGGTCTCCTTGCAGATTCAAGATAAGGATAATCTCACTTAGATTTCTTGTGGCGATTGAAGCCTTTAACATTCACAATACAAAAATAGCAATCACCAAAATGGTCTTTCGGCTCTCGCCATACCATTGGTACACCGAAACTTAGACTTTTCTTCTCATCATTTGTCCACTGCCGTAGGCTCTCCACACAGTTTTTGCAGACCTTATGGGGAGCCCAAGACTTGGGCCGAGTGGTGTAGATACTCGACTGTCGACCTGAGAGACCTGGGTTCGATCCTCGGTGAGGCCCATGGAATTTTTCCAGGTGAAATTTGGTACAAAGTCGTCCCACAAGTCCACCCAGCTCTAAATGGTTACCTGACTTTAAGTAAGGGAAGTAAAAGCGGCTGGGGCGTTGTGCTAACCACACAATCCCTTCGTATGCCGAGGTTATAGAAACAGGTCAATTCTACACTTCATATGCCCCAATGGCCCGTTGTTTTTAGTAGGCTACCTGAGTTAGATCGCTTAAAGTGACAGGTCATGGGCTGGTGGGGGGAAACTGGTTTAAGTTAAATATAGTAACAACTGCTCCAAAGAATTAGGTCAAGGAAATAATAACATTTTGGTGACTTTGAAACAGTGACGTCATTAACAACTCGTGGTTCCTCAAGCGAGAATGTTCACGGCGGCGGTCCTGATAAAAGAAAATGTTGACCCTTCGAGCTTCTTCCCTCTCAAAGACTAAAATCGACGCCCCTGTAAGTAGCCGTAACCGACAAAGGCCATGTGTGGACATGAGCGGAAACAAAAAAAAAATTGAGTTCAAAGGCGGCATTTGAGAAGATCTGGCATTCAAAGGCGTAACTACCTCTGAACATTTTTGTTAATACATCAGCATTACAGCCACTTACACTACTCGATACTAGCGCCCACCATCATGACACCCGCTAACACTATACGACGCCCCCAGCGCCCACCATGACGACACCCGCTAACACTATACGACGCCCCCATCACGACACCCGCTAACACTATACGACGCCCCCATCACGACACCCGCTAACACTATAAGACGCCCCCAGCGCCCACCATGATGACACCAGCTAACACTATACGACGTCCCCAGCGCCCACCATGACGACACCCGCTAACACTATAAGACGCCCCCAGCGCCCACCATGATGACACCAGCTAACACTATACGACGTCCCCAGCGCCCACCATGACGACACCCGCTAACACTATACGACGCCCCCATCACGACACCCGCTAACACTATAAGACGCCCCCAGCGCCCACCATGACGACACCCGCTAACACTATACGACGCCTCCCAGCGCCCATCATCACGATCTTTTTTTTACTTATCAGAAACATTGATTTTTCAAAACCTAAAATAATTAAAAAAATTTTTTTTTGTTTGTTTCGACAATAACCGTATAAATTTTTCAACTTGAAATGACAGCAATCATTTATTATAACGACAGACGACAGAACAGATGTCATCTATTCTAACAATATAGTTTCACAGTATTGAAAGTGCTTCACAAAATCATAAATTTATTACATTCTGAATTTGCTGACAACCATATATAAATAGACTTGGTTTTTATCTTTTGCTTGTTTTTTGTGTTTGTTGTTCTGTTCAAAAATGATTTAGTTATCTCCCTCTAGTTAATGGTCTAAATTCATGAGAATGTCGTCATAGAGACGATAGAGCTCGGCGTTATGAATAATTGTAAAATTTTTCTCATCGAAGGTGTCGAGAGTATATCCAGAACTGTGCACCAACTTGAAAAAAAATATTCATTGAATGATGTAATTAAAAAGACATTAATAGAATATTATATTTCTGAATAAACATGTATCTACTTGCGTTCAAGAGACTTTGCTCTGTTGAAGTAAAATTTATTGTTTTAATGATTTAAGCTTTCAATTTACCTTACTATATTAATTACATGTACTTTAGAAAAAAAACATATTTATGTTTGACAGATAAGGTTGTTGTTGATAGGGAGCTGACTTAAGTCAGTTTTAGAGCCCATGGCGCAGAAAAAAAGATTGAGCCATTTACAAAAAGAGAGAGAGAGATATCAAAGGGTTTACAATTAGGCTCCGGGCGACCGATCATTATTCCTTGCCCCCCCCCCCCCACCTACCCGCGCGACTGTTAAACCCGTCCTTAAATGAGCCTCTGTCTGAAAAGATTGGTACATAATAATAAGGGAATCCGAGGAAAACGGGTGTGGGGGGGGGCTTGCGGTGCTTACGTGTTTTCTTTTCTATGTGTCTTTGAAACCAGTAGTGACCAATGGGGTAGAGGGGCAGCACACAATGGTCCCTCGATAAAATGTACGCTCCTGTTAAAGGAGCGCGTGACAGACGAACATTGCGGCGTGCACAACTATCCCCCCCCTCCCCTCCAGCAGTAAACATTCGTCCTAAGACAAACCCACCCTCAATCCTTCAAGAGTTTTTAACTGGGCACCCACCAGCCCCATAGCGTGAACATTCTACAGCAGGGGCCAGGCATTCTACAAGGGGGCATGAAATAGATTTTACTAAGTAAAGCGAACAAGCAGAGGGGACAGGACAAAACGCGGGGTGGGCCCGGCCCCTCTGCCCCCTCCCCCCCCCCGCACGCTACGGCCTGGCACCCACGCAGTCACCAGGGGCAAAATACTCACGCCAACCACACAGCCCTGAAAAAAAACAGATAGATATAAAAAAACACAAACAGACACACACAAACAGACACACACACACAAACAGACAGACACACACAAACAGACAGACACACACAAACAGACACACACACAAACAGACACACACACACACACAAACAGACATACACACACAAACAGACACACACACAAACAGACACACACACAAACAGACACACACACAAACAGACAGACACACACAAACAGACACACACACACAAACAGACACACACACACAAACAGACACACACACAAACAGACAGACACACACACAAACAGACACACACACACAAACAGACACACACACACAAACAGACACACACACACAAACAGACAGACACACACAAACAGACACACACACACACAAACAGACACACACACCAACAGACACACACACGCACAAACAGACAGACACACACAAACAGACAGACACACACAAACAGACACACACACACAAACAGACACACACACACACAAACAGACACACACACACAAACAGACACACACACAAACAGACACACACACAAACAGACAGACACACACAAACAGACACACACACACAAACAGACACACACACACAAACAGACACACACACAAACAGACACACACAAACAGACAGACACACACAAACAGACAGACACACACAAACAGACAGACACACACAAACAGACACACACACACAAACAGACACACACACAAACAGACACACACACAAACAGACACACACACAAACAGACAGACAGACACACACACACAAACAGACACACACACACAAACAGACACACACACACAAACAGACACACACACACAAACAGACACACACACAAACAGACAGACACACACACACACAAACAGACACACACACACAAACAGACACACACACACAAACAGACACACACACACAAACAGACAGACACACACAAACAGACACACACACACAAACAGACACACACACCAACAGACACACACACCAACAGACACACACACAAACAGACAGACAAACAGACAGACACGCACGCATACAAACAGACAGGCAGACACACAAACAGACAAACAGACACACACACACAAACAGACAGACGCACACACAAACAGACAGACACACACAAACACACACACACACAAACAGACACACACACACACACCAACAGACACACACACACACACCAACAGACACACACACACAGACAAACAGACAGACAGACAAACAGACAGACAGACAAATAGACAGACACGCACGCACACAAACAGACAGACACACACACACAAACATACACACACACACAAACAGACAGACATACACACACACACACACACACAAACAGACAAAGCATAAACAGTGTTACCCCCTCCCCCAACATGCACAAATGATACGACATATAAATATGTTTAAATGTTTTTTATTTTTGTAAAACTTGGAGTGAAATAAAAATAAAAGATAAATAGTTTATCCCCCACCCCCCACCTCAACCCCCTCCACCCTTCGCCCCACTCCCGACAGATTTGTTTCTTGCTGAGTTGTGCATTTCTTTTGTCCTGAAAACGATGAAAACGTTAAAAACATTTTATTACTTCAACTGGATTGTACAATTTAACATTGGCTGAGACCCTTAACCGTCTATCTATCTATCTATCTATCTATCTATCTATCTATCTATCTATCTATCTATCTATCTATCTATCTATCTATCTATCTATCTATCTATCTATCTATCTATCTATCTATCTATCTATCTATCTATCTATCTATCTATCTATCTATCTGTCTGTCTGTCTGTCTGCCTGCCTGTCTGTCTGTTTGTCTGTCTGTCTGCCTGTCTGTCTGTCTGCCTGTCTGTCTGTCTTTCTATCTATCTATCTATCTATCTATCTATCTATCTATTTATCTATCTATCTATCTATCTATCTATCTATCTATCTGTCTGCCTGTCTGTCTGTCTGTCTGTCTATCTATCTATCTATCTATCTATCTATCTATCTATCTATCTATCTATTTATCTATCTATCTATCTATCTATCTATTTATCTATCTGTCTGTCTGTCTGTCTATCTATCTATCTATCTATCTATCTATCTATCTATCTATCTATCTATCTATCTATCTATCTATCTGTCTGTCTGTTTAGCTATCTAACTCTCTGCCTGCCTGTTTGTCTATCTAACTATCTTTTATTTTATCCATCAATTAGGCCATCTCTTTCCACCGTCCAACAACATCAACATCTACAGCTTTCACTCATCGTGTCACTCTATTTTTTACCTCCATCCACTCACCAAGCTATTCAACCGTCTATCATTCCCACATATCAGGCGTCTGTCTCTCCCATATCTCTGAGGGGCCCAGACACAAACCGTGCGTTTGGGTGGCCCAGGGAAAAAACTATATAAAGACTTCCGCTTGCAAATATTGGGCCCCCTGAAATTATTTGAAATATCAGATCTATTCTGACCTATTTAACTGGTAGTTCATCGAAGCCCTCGGCTCCTAATAAGGTTCAGTAAGCTCTTACTTATGCCTGGCATAATAGAAATGTGGAATGTGGGGCATTCATGGGGGGGGGGGGGAGACTAGCCAGTCACATATTTTGTCTCTCGTTGTGATCCACTCTGCCTAGTAATGTTTACTTATACTAGCTACTAGTTAGTTTTCGGCTTAAAGACGTCTGTCACATGACCATGATGACTAAATATAGACCAAACTATCAGGTGACCAAACTCGTGGTTTTCGACAGAAACGACTTAGGTCATTTTGGGGCCCCTTGCACAGTAAGAATTTATTGGGCTCCTTAAAAAACGATATAAAAAATAAAATTTTGTCAATGTGGGGGCCCCTCAAAATTTACGGCTGTCGGGCACGGGTTATGCTAAAATCCTTCTGAGTTTGTCGACTGTATGAAGTAATCTAATAAAATAATATCAATTTGGGTTCTGTGTTAAATCTTAAGTAATGAAGTAATACAACAGTATTCCAGTTTAAAACACAATCATGAAAGAAAAATCGGATCTGCCCGAAATCAAAAATAACCTAGCCTACCGATCAAGCATAAGGGGATATAACTCTATGCAAAGGTTTTGCTAGTGGGACGGATGGCCGAGTGGTGTAGATACTCGACTGTCGACCTGAGAGTCGCGTCTGGGCGTTGTGCTAACCACACAATCCCTTCATATGCCGAGGTTATAGAAACAGATGAATTCTACACCTCATATTCCGAGGTTATAGAAACAGATGAATTCTACACCTCATATGCCGAGGTTATAGAAACAGATGAATTCTACACCTCATATGCCGAGGTTATAGAAACAGATGAATTCTACACCTCATATGGCGAGGTTATAGAAACAGATGAATTCTACACTTCATCTGCCCCGATGGCCCGTTAGGGCTAAGAAGGGAACTTTTTTTTTTAAAGGTTTTGCAGGGTACAGCTAGTACATAATATAGATTATCTACTTTACAAACGAAACATTGTAAAATAAAAAGGTTGTTGATTTTAAGTTTTTCCCGTAATTTAAAATAGCGGTTCCCAGGTCCTGTTAACATTAGGAAGACGTTATAAGAACAAAAGATATTAAAAGAACGACGTCAATTTACTTTTGGTGAAACTTACGTATTGAGTTGTGTAAAAAAAAAAAACAAACACGCTGCTTTACGTGCTAAAAAAAAAGACGGCCCCTCTGTGACCAGTAACCGGTGACCCCTGGGCAATCCTCGGGACTGAGGTGAATGACGTGGCTGACTTCCATTTGATGCAGCCATAATCACACGTGATTGAGTTGGTCCATCCAAACTGTATATATATTATACCGGGCGTCAAGCCAGGCGGTCGGCAAAGGTAGACAGTGAAGTCACTTACGTAAGTCATTTATTTTGTGAAAATTTTTGTTTACTGTCGTACCACTGTTTTTCGTTATCTTCATTGGTATTGTTTTTTTAGTCCTATTTGAGCGGAATTTTTCTTTTCCCTATTCGTTAATTGTCCATGTAACATCGCTGTAGAGTGAAGGCAACAATACATAAGGGCTCCGTCACTTTGTTGCAAATTAGGGGGGGGGGGGCAACACAGGCGACGGTGGAGGAACCCGTAGGTATGGTTTCTCAAGGAACACAAGGGTTCATTAGTGCAATCCTGCACACCAGTTGGTATAGTTTCTCAAGGAACACAAGGGTTCATTAGTGCAATCATGCCTCTTCTGAACAAATTCTTCACCTCTCTCCTTGGCAACATTCAAGCACCACAAAATTTTTAGACTAGTCAAATGCTATGAAATATTTTTCCATAATTTAAAAATAATTTAATCTTCATTAATATTTAATATTTTTAATTATAAACTTTACATCTTAGTCTTTATATTTTAGCTTGTATGTTGGAAATGTCAGTTACAGTTAATCGTAATGTACATTTATTCTTACGGATAAAATTGCTTTGGCTTTAGGTTCATTTATGTGGACACTTTCTCTTAGTGTTCACGGGATTAAGAACGGAATTACATATCATTTCTTTTTCAAAGCATCGAAGTAAAAAATTCACACATGTAACGATAATCATTATCTTTCCATAATTTTATTATTTTTCATTACAATGTAAAGAAATTAACAGTTGGTCTGTGTAAGAGATAGAGTTGGGGAGATTGAATCTGTTTTTATTTGAATGATCAAGCTTTGATAAACTCACACAGAGAGAGAGAGAGAAAGAGAGAGAGCGGGGGAGAGAGAGAGAGAGATAGATAGATAGATAGATAGATAGATAGTTAGATAGATAGATAGATAGATAGATAGATAGATAGATAGATAGATAGATAGATAGATAGATAGATAGATAGATAGATAGGTGAAGTAGATAGATTTATGTTGTTATTATATTAAAATTTATTTTCAGATCTCAAGATGTATCTCAATATGCACACAATAATATTCATCATGGCACTGGCCTATATATCACACAGCTGTAAAAATGACCAACCGTTACATCTAACTCCGTACATAAATCAAGGCAACATAATAACAGCCAGAAATCTCAGTTTTGTTGACGATAATGATGGCGTCATTCCTCCAAGCTACGCAGGATTCATCACAGTGGATCAACTTCTCGGAAACCATTTGTTTTTCTGGTTCTTCCCGGCCATCAATTCTGACCCTAACTCGCCACTGGTCATTTGGTTAAATGGCGAACCAGGAGAGTCCTCGATGACTGGTTTGCTTCATGAGAACGGACCTCTGAAGATCAGAAAAGATTGTAAAGGAAAAGTTGATTATGAAAGACGATTCAAGTCTTGGGCAGACAATTTTTCCGTGTTGTACATTGACAATCCCGTTGGTGCTGGATACAGTTATAGCGAAAGCGGTGACAGGGGGTTTAAAGTACAAAACGATGAATATGCTGAAGATCTGTTTGAATTCATTAGACAGTTTTACACCATGTTCCCTGAATATTTAGAAAATGACTTATATATCGGCGGGCAGTCGTTTGCTGGGAAATATGTTCAAATTTTAGCAAATAAATTACACGAGGAAATCCAAGCCAACAGAACTAATATTACATTAAAGGGGGTCTATTTCAGTGCATCTGTTTTGGATGGCAGAATGCTGTTATTGAATATGTTTGACTTGCATTATGCTTTGGGTTATATAAGTTTAAAGGAAGTGTTGGAACATATGGATAGCGTTGATATTTTCTTAGATCAGCTCCGAACCAACGCTTCTACAGCCAATCAACCGATACTTTTAGATAAATATAATGTTTCTAGTTTGGACAATCTTATAAGTTTTGACCCTGTTCCTGATAATGATATTTCTGCTGTAATGACGTCTGAGAGAATAAGATCTTTGGTGCACGTTAAAAACATGACGTTTCATTCCATCAATAACTTTGTTTTTGAAAACTTCTTGCCGGCTTTTATATTATCAGCCGCGGACAAGTTGGTGACACTGATGGACAATTACAAAGTTTTAATCTACACCGGTGATCTGGACGGTATGGCAAACTCTCCAACGACAGAATTAGTTTTGATGTCCAGTAATTGGTCACTTCAAGCCGAGTACAACAGCTCAAAGCGTGAGGTATGGAAGGAAGATAACGTCATCAGAGGTTTCTACACCAGAGTTGGCCGGTTTTGTAGGGTGGTCATTCATAACTGCGGACACCGGACGTCGTTCGATCAACCTGATAGCACGCTGAGAATGATGGACTACTTTATTACTGATGGGTGTATTAAAACATCTACCACTTGATGGACTACTTTATTACTGATGAATGTATTAATACATCTTTCAATTAAAGAACTATTAATACCTTTATTATTATAATAATGCATATTAAACTTTGTTACATGCATATGTTTTGTTTTAGAATATGTTCAAATACATCTTTCACTTTATAAACTATTCTGTAACTAGTTTCTGGATTTTTACAGACTATACATGAGTTTGTATAAGGTTGAAAAGGCGTTGAGCACATTGGGTAAAATAGGTGATGCCCATGGGGGCTCTCCTTCTTCCTTTGGCTCTACAGCCCATTTAAGTCCCTGGCCTGCCATACAACTCTTCTCCACTTTTCCCGATCCATGGTCTTCTTCCTCCACTCTCTCACTACTAGGTCTTTCTCCACTTCCTCCAACCATCTGCTTCTTGTTCTGTCTGCCTTTATGCATTTTCTCATGGGGTGTTGCCTTATATATTGCTTTTGGACCTCTGTTGTTATCCATTCTGGGGGCTTTAGGCACACACACACACACACACACACACACACACATATATATATATATATATATATATATATAACAATGACGCCTGTAAAACCTCGGTAGGGGGGGGATCCTCAAGCAAGAATGCTCACGGTAGCCGTCTTGATAAAAAAATGTAGGCCCTTGTTGGGAGCCCTTAGAGCTTCGGGCCTCTCGAGCGTTAAATCGACGCCCATGAAAGGTGCAGTAATGGACAAATGCGATGTAAATATATATATAAATGTATATATTTAGTTCAAAGGTGGCACTTGAGAAGATCTTGGATCCAACGGCGTTACTCCCTCTGAAACATTTTTTTTTCTAATACACCAGCATTATCACGACACCCACTGACACTTCCCGACACCCCATCACACACCTATACGACACCCACAGACACTATCCAACACCCCCTAGCGCCACACCTATACGACACCCACTGGCACTATCCGACACCCCTAGCGCCACATCTATACGACACCCACAGACACTATCCGACACCCCTAGCGCCACACCTATACGACACCCGCAGGCACTTCCCGACGCCCCCAGCGCCACACCTATACGACACCCACTGACACTTCCCGACGCCCCCAGCGCCACACCTATACGACACCCACAGACACTATCCGACACCCCCATCACCACACCTATACGACACCCACTGACACTATCCGACACCCCCATCACCACACCTATACGACACCCACTGACACTATCCGACACCCCCATCACCACACCTATACGACACCCACAGACACTATCCGACACCCCCATCACCACACCTATACGACACCCACAGACACTATCCGACACCCCCATCACCACACCTATACGACACCCACTGACACTATCCGACACCCCCATCACCACACCTATACGACACCCACTGACACTATCCGACACCCCCATCACCACACTTATACGACACCCACTGACACTATCCGACACCCCCCCATCACCACACCTATACGATACCCACTGACACTATCATATCTATGTGCTTAAAGTGGGCCCCGAGGACATGAAATCATTGTTGTAGTCTTATGTAATTCATCCCAAAGAAAATAATCCTTAATATGAGTACACAATCTTAACAAAAAGAACCCCCGATGATGAATTTAACTGAACAGGATCTTTCTTGTCTGTTACTTTTTTTTTTAGTATCTCCTATCGTTACTATATTTATTGTCATCTATATATTTAAATATACCTTCATTAAACAATCATCACATACCTTTTGTGAATATTTTTTTAAATTGTTATTTTTAGTGAAGTTTTCATTATTGCAATGGTGACCTTGAAAGTAAGATGATTTTAAAAAAAAATGCCCTTTTTTTTAATAAGTCAGTCTCTGAAGTAACCGGAAGTTACGAAGTAAATGTAAACAATAAAATTGTTTATATTGCACGTAGAAGAGCTGAATGTACTGAAATGGGGTGGACATCTTCAGTGTTTTACGGTAGCACATTTCCGATGTTTGAATGTATGATAATCAGAAATGACGTCAGACGATTGGTCAGGTCTCATCCATTACTTACATCAACAACTTGAAGGGGTTAGGGTTAGGGTTACACACACTCCATTAATCTCCCCTTGATCCATTTCCTCAACCAAATTAAAGAACCCATTGTGGCCCCTTCAGTGGTCATAAATCTTCATCACATATTTTCACTGCTCAAGAAGATCAAAACAACACGACTATGCGTTAATCTCATTTGTACATTACACTAAAAGGTCTGATGAAAAAAAAAATAAATGGTAAGTGGTGATCTGTGGTTGTCAAACTGCTCAGGAGAAGCTGAGGTGAATGACTGGCCTAAATACGGTGTACAAGCTGTTAATCTTAGTGCTAGATATGTACATAAAATACCATGAGCTGCTTACACGCTGTAATTAAGTTTGTTTACATTGCTTCCGTAAAATGGAAGTTAAAAATTGACTGTTCGGTCGATTTTTTAAATATTTTGAAGCAATACCATTACGATAAAAAGAAAACATTATCAGTAACGTTGAAAGGTCACGCAAACACTAAAGATGGACATATCTGCATAACCGAAGTGCATAGAGTACGCGGATAGTAAATTTTTTATACTAAATCTGGATTAGCCAATTTAGTACCTTTAATTAGTTTCTCATTTATGTGTAGGCCTATGTTGGTAAGTGAACATTATTGTCAATTAATTAGTCAGCAAGTTACTGTAGATGATGGACACATCCAAAATCACTCCATCCTTGATTCTTGAACTCTTATAAGTGGCCATTCCGAGTATGCTAAATACTTGAGTCAAATCACGGAATGGACTAGGATAAAATATCGATGTTCCAGACCAGTGCCGACCCTATCGATTTGGGGGCCCTGGGCTTGGCCTCTTTGGGCGCCCCTGCATATTAACATGCGACACCCTGACAGAAGAGCACTACAAAACTTAAAAATCGTCCCATTTATTTGTGCGATTGTTTTTAATAGGGGACGGATGGTCATGCGGTAAAGCGTTCGATCTCCGGTGAGGCCCAAGGACATTTTTCAGGTCTTGGCTCAAGTTACCGATATATCTCCCTGATGCCTCCATGGCCAATGCACTATCGGCTATGGTGGGGATGAAAGAAGGGCACCATAAAAACCGTCCCATTAGTGGTTTACAGGATCTAAGAAATTTCATATTTCATATCTCATCCTTACAGGGACTTCACACACACCAGGCCATCAAGGGGACAGGTGGTCGTGCGGTGTAAAGGCGGCTGGACGTTGTGCTGACCACACAATCTTTTTATGAGCCGAGGCTACTGAGAAACAGATTATTTCTACGCTTCATCTGCCCCGGTGAGCCCTTTACTTTGCAAGCAGGTATTCTGGTGCCCTTGATTAAACTACGCGGAGTCCCAAGTCGCCACCTTTGGCTTCAGTATTACAGCAAAATAAATACATAAAAACATTTCCAAAAAAGCCAAAAAAGTTTGTGGCCCCTGATAATGGTTCGCGCCCCTCCCCCCCCACCCAAAAAAAAAGGGTACTAACCGCCATTTTAAACAAATTA
This sequence comes from Bulinus truncatus, assembly GCA_021962125.1. Classification (NCBI taxonomy): domain Eukaryota; kingdom Metazoa; phylum Mollusca; class Gastropoda; family Planorbidae; genus Bulinus; species Bulinus truncatus. Next base: position 3,745,633 of record JAGDYQ010000015.1, on the reverse strand, counting down.
ATGTCTAATACTCAAAAAAGTTTGAGAATTAATGATACTTGGTGACTTAGTCAATAACCACAGAACTATTGAGTGTTCCGTCTTAATTCGCTATTTTATATACGACATTGGTAGAAGATATGGAGATATGGGGATTGCATTATTTCTGCATAATAATAATATCATTTCGTTTTGTTAAACTGAGTGGTAATCATTTAAGTCCTATAAATTATGGGATGCTTTTCTTCTGATCATATAAACCACGAATACGACGTTGTTTTTGTTTTGTTTTATACTTCCATTCTTTCATTCCCATTACAGTCAAGTGAGTATCTATGGATTCACTACTGGGGGGACATAGGTAAGTGAATGGACTCTTTGGAGTTTGAACCCGTGACCTATAGATGCAGATCGGGAATACAACCATAGCGCCATGCTCAGCCTACGTTTATAGATATAACGGAGTTTTAGAGAGAGAGAGAGAGAGAGAGAGAGAGAGAGAGAGAGAGAGAGAGAGAGAGGAAGACAGAGCGAATTGAAAGAGAGAAAGAGCGACAAGTGAGAGCAAGAAACATTAATTTTAGAGAGAAACAGAGAGAGGGAGAGAAAAAAAGAGAGTAAATGTGAGATAGATTGTGAGAAAGATAAAAAGAGTGAGGCATGCAAGAGAGAGGATATAGATTAGAGAGAGAGAGAGAGAGAGATAGATATGAGAGAGAGAGAGAGAGAGATTGAGTGAGATTTGCGAGAGAGCGGAGAGAGAGAGAGAGAGAGAGAGAGAGAGAGAAATTATAACTGTCCTGGACAAAAAGTAAGACAACAATGATGTTGGAATCAGTTCTGTCCTCAATTTTTATCTAGGTCAATCGTGATCCGACCCCCCCCCCAAACTCACAAACATTTCATGTAATACCTTTAACTTTTCAGTCCAACAGAGTGTTATTTATTACTAACGATTACTTCGATGGGAACACGAACAGTTACAGTTCTATCACACCTCTCTAATCTCTGGATCACACTTAAAAAAACAAAATCTTTAAGAGTGGTGTCCCTTCAGCCGAGGGGGGGGGTGTCCAGTTACCACCCACTTGAAGCCGCTATGGTATTACACAACAGGCCATACATATACACACGAAGAAAACACAGCGCCAAGGTTTAGACACTCTCCCCCTTCCCCCCCCCCCCCCACACACACACAATAGCTCTCCCTGCTCGATAACATCGCCATCTTGTCGATCACTGGGAAATTTGTTTTTGCAGTTCTAAAATATAAATATATAAATGCGTTTAATGACTAAGTTTTAAAATAAAACAATATCCCGCCTGTGATGTACCCATGTAAATAATGAAATGTTTAGATGGCCTGGAGACGATGGCGTCGATGCTAAGAACCTGGCCCCGGGGTGGGGGGAGGGGCGGGGGGGAGAGTCCATCTGCAAAATGTTTACGGGAGCCATTCCTCTTAAAATGGTGTTCCCCTGTATGGAGCTCCACGGCCCCTCCCCCCCTCCCCGGCCATATATGGGTGTTACTGAAGGGAACTATGAAATATAACTGGCGATATGAAGACATTATGATATAAAAACACCCCCCATCGCACCAAGCACCCCCTCCCTACCCCCCCCTCCTTTCCCAACGATTACAGCTAATTTTTTTATGATCAGAAATATTGATTTTTTTTTACAAACATCAACGCCCGTGACAAAGGAAAAAAAAATGTTTTAGTTTTTATTTTAGAATCTCTCGCCAGACAATAGAAGAATTGTTCGTGTATCTTAGAAATATCGGTTACCATTCGGTATAACAATAGCTGAGATAACAAGTATCATTTATTTGAACAATTGTTACACAATAATGGAAGACTGCTATAAAAAAAAAAACAGACATGCTATGCAGGATTATAGCCTAGGGCATGATGATCAGCGATATAGGCCTCTATTGACTTTATTTATTTTATGGTTATAGTAGAGGGGGGAGGGGGGAAGGCTTGAAAATGCATAGGTTGCCTTTTCCTGTAAATAAACGTACCCCCGCCCCCCCCCCCCGGTTGGGCCCCAGACAGCCCCCGCATATTTTTCGACTATCCCATTGTAGTGGTTTTGAGAATAGTCATGTCGCTGGGCCTCCTCGATGAGCAGAGAGAGAGAGAGAGAGAGAGAGAGAGAGAGAGAGAGAGAGAGAGAGAAAGAGAGATCAAAAGAGAAGTACGAATCGGTAAAAGTAAAATGAAAAACACTTTTCTATTCATGATGAACAACCTCCTGTAGTTGTCAAGATTTCTTTGCCAAATGAAATCTACATGAATGTAGCCAATGATATCTACATGAATGTAGCCCATGATATCTACATGAATGTAGCCAATGATATCTACATGAATGTAGCCAATGATATCTACATGAATGTAGCCAATGATATCTACATGAATGTAGCCAATGATATCTACATGAATGTAGCCAATGATATCTACATGAATGTAGCCAATGATATCTACATGAATGTAGCCAATGATATCTACATGAATGTAGCCAATGATATCTACATGAATGTAGCCAATGATATCTACATGAATGTAGCCCATGATATCTACATGAATGTAGCCAATGATATCTACATGAATGTAGCCCATGATATCTACATGAATGTAGCTAATGATATCTACATGAATGTAGCCCATGATATGTACATGAATGTAGCCAATGATATCTACATGAATGTAGTCAATGATATCTACATGAATGTAGCCAATGATATCTACATGAATGTAAAAATGCCAATGATATACTACATGAATGTAGCCAATGATATCTACATGAATGTAGCCAATGATATCTACATGAATGTAGCCCATGATATCTACATGAATGTAGCCAATGATATCTACATTGAATGTAGCCCATGATATCTACATGAATGTAGCCCATGATATCTACATGAATGTAGCCAATGATATCTACATGAATGTAGCCCATGATATCTACATGAATGTAGCCAATGATATCTACATGAATGTAGCCAATGATATCTACATGAATGTAGCCAATGATATCTACATGAATGTAGCCAATGATATCTACATGAATGTAGTCAATGATATCTACATGAATGTAGCCCATGATATCTACATGAATGTAGCCAATGATATCTACATGAATGTAGCCAATGATATCTACATGAATGTAGCCAATGATATCTACATGAATGTAGCCAATGATATCTACATGAATGTAGCCCATGATATCTACATGAATGTAGCCCATGATATCTACATGAATGTAGCCAATGATATCTACATGAATGTAGCCAATGATATCTACATGAATGTAGCCAATGATATCTACATGAATGTAGCCAATGATATCTACATGAATGTAGCCCATGATATCTACATGAATGTAGCCCATGATATCTACATGAATGTAGCCCATGATATCTACATGAATGTAGCCAATGATATCTACATGAATGTAGCCCATGATATCTACATGAATGTAGCCAATGATATCTACATGAATGATATCTACATGAATGTAGCCATGATACCCATGATATCCTAAATGAATGTAGCCAATGATATCTACATGAATGTAGCCAATGATATCTACATGAATGTAGCCAATGATATCTACATGAATGTAGCCAATGATATCTACATGAATGTAGCCAATGATATCTACATGAATGTAGCCCATGATATCTACATGAATGTAGCCAATGATATCTACATGAATGTAGCCCATGATATCTACATGAATGTAGCCAATGATATCTACATGAATGTAGCCAATGATATCTACATGAATGTAGCCAATGATATCTACATGAATGTAGCCAATGATATCTACATGAATGTAGCCAATGATATCTACATGAATGTAGCCAATGATATCTACATGAATGTAGCCAATGATATCTACATGAATGTAGCCAATGATATCTACATGAATGTAGCCCATGATATCTACATGAATGTAGCCAATGATATCTACATGAATGTAGCCAATGATATCTACATGAATGTGGCAAAGCATTAATCTACATGAATATAGTAGCCAATGATATCTACATGAATGTAGTCCATGATATCTACATGAATGTAGCCAATGAAGTATCTACATGAATGTAGCCAATGATATCTACATGAATGTAAATGTATCTATAGTCACCAATGATATCTACATGAATGTAGCCAATGATATCTACATGAATGTAGCCAATGATATCTACATAGAATGTAGCCCATGATATCTACATGAATGTAGCCAATGAAGATATCTACATGAATGTAGCCCATGATATCTACATGAATGTAGCCAATGATATCTACATGAATGTAGCCAATGATATCTACATGAATGTAGCCAATGATATCTACATGAATGTAAGCCAATGATATCTACATGAATGTAGCCCATGATATCTACATGAATGTAGCCAATGATATCTAAATGAATGTAGCCCATGATATCTACATGAATGTAGCCAATGATATCTACATGAATGTAGCCAATGATATCTACATGAATGTAGCCAATGATATCTATATCATGAATGTAGCCAATGATATCTACATGAATGTAGTCCATGATGATATCTACATGAATCTACATGATATCTACATAAATACTAGTAGCCCATGATGATATCTACATGAATGTATTTAATGATATCTACATGAATGTGGCTGATATCATGAATGTAGCCAATATTATCTACATGAATGTAGCCAATGATATCTACATGAATGTAGCCAATGATATCTACATGAATGTAGCCCATGATATCTACATGATGTAGCCAATGATATCTACAGATGTAGCCCTTAAATATCTTCACATGGATATGGCCATGATATCTACATGAATGTAGCCAATGATATCTACATGAATGTAGCCATAATCTTCCATGAATGTAGCCAATGATATCTACATGAGTCCAATGATATCTACATGAATGTAGCCCATGATATCTACATGAATGTAGCCAATGATATCTAAATGAATGTAGCCAATGATATCTACATGAATGTAGCCAATGATATCTACATGAATGTAGCCAATGATATCTACATGAATGTAGCCAATGATATCTACATGAATGTAGCCAATGATATCTACATGAATGTAGCCCATGATATCTACATGAATGTAGCCAATGATATCTACATGAATGTAGCTAATGATATCTACATGAATGTAGCCCATGATATGTACATAAATGTAGCCAATGATATCTACATGAATGTAGTCAATGATATCTACATGAATGTAGCCAATGATATCTACATGAATGTAGCCAATGATATCTACATGAAAGTAGCCAATGATATCTACATGAATGTAGCCCATGATATCTACATGAATGTAGCCAATGATATCTACATGAATGTAGCCAATGATATCTACATGAATGTAGCCAATGATATCTACATGAATGTAGCCAATGATATCTACATGAATGTAGTCCATGATATCTACATGAATGTAGCCCATGATATCTACATGAATGTAGCCAATGATATCTACATGAATGTAGCCAATGATATCTACATGAATGTAGCCAATGATATCTACATGAATGTAGCCAATGATATCTACATGAATGTAGCCAATGATATCTACATGAATGTAGCCCATGATATCTACAAGAATGTAGCCAACGATATCTACATGAATGTGGCCATTGATACGTGAACTATTTTTCCATCAGGAGACGTTTGTTTGTTTGTTTGTCAGTTGTTGTTGTCTTTGTGTTACAATTGTTGTTATTTTTTAAACAAAAAGAACCATTGCACTTGCTGAGAGGGGAGAAACAATCAGGTCTTTCTCGGCATCCATCACTTATCGTCTTCATTACAAACCACACAAAATTACGCGCATACTTACACAAACACACACTCAACCAAACTAACGCACACACTAAACCCCGGTATTTCTTGGTTCACGTTTATTTGCCTCCCTGGAGAAAACGTCTTTTATTTTTGTTTTGTTCTGAGTGTTATTTATCAGCGATAAATCTTTAAATGTGTAAATTGATAATCGTATTAATGGGCTCTTTCCATGACTCCGTCTCTTCGCCCCCACCCACCCCCCGGGGCTGCCCGTCTCCCATTCTCATATGCAGGAACGCCGAGAGGGGGGCAGGGGGGGGGGTCATTGCCAGGGGACCCGGCCGCCCCGACCATGTCAATTTTTTCACGACTTATTGTTTATTAAGGGGCCCGCAATAATGTCCTGCCCTGGGGCCCGTGTTTGCTCGCGGCGCCCCTGTTCACATGCACCCCACGTCTTACATTCACAGCTTTTCCCCCAATTAAAACTACGCTATTCTGAGAAGGGGGAGGGGGGAGGGGGTAGAGAGTACGCTTTTTTTTTTGTTGTTATTATTTTCTTCTTCAGTGTTGGGGTTAGAGGCTAAACTTTGATCAATGTCACGGGACGCTAAGGGGAGAAAATCACTGAATCAACACAAGGGGAGGCAAACATTGATCGTTGACACAACACCAGCCTGCGTTTAGGAATTTTCATAAACTTGAAAGACGAAAATGAAAAACAATATTCTATTTGTATTACTGACTTGTGTGTTTTTTTTTAAAACAAAATCAACAATACACAATGACGATAATGGGAAACAAAGAAACAACAATACAATAAATCATTTACATTTAGACAAGGAAATTATCGACTCAATCCCCTCCTAGCCATCGTTGTTTTTTTCAAAAGATTTAAAAAAAAAAGTTCGAAACTAAAACAAATTCTACGTCTGCAATTTTTTTTTCAATGTGTAAGTTACCGATGCAATATGTAAGAAATTTTGAAGTAATGTGAAAGTAAAGTGGATTCAATTAAGTAAAACTAAATGTATGCGTCCATGGTTTTTATTCATATACTTACTAGTAATGACATCTGATAGGAAGGTATACGAAGTTATTTTTTTAAAATTGCATTAAGCTTCACGCAACATACAATGAATATATAGGCAAAGTAGTGAATCTATAGGCAAAGTGGTGAGTCTATAGGCAAAGTGGTGAGTCTAAAGGCAAAGAGGTGAATCTATAGGCAAAGTGGTGAGTCTATAGGCAAAGGGGTGAATCTACAGGCAAAGTGGTGAGTCTATAGGCAAAGTGGTGAGTCTATAGGCAAAGTGGTGAGTCTATAGGCAAAGAGGTGAATCTACAGGCAAAGTGGTGAGTCTATAGGCAAAGTGGTGAGTCTATAGGCAAAGGGGTGAATCTACAGGCAAAGTGGTGAATCTATAGACAAAGTAGTTAATCTATAAGCAAGGTATAATGGATACCATACACTCAGCGATATGGATTTAATTATGAAGAAGTATGTTATTATGCTTATAAAGCCCCCACACTGGAGACAATAATCAACCAAGTATGATGAACACATTTATAAAGAGGCCCATAGAATTTACCTTGACAGGGACACAAGTGGACACAAGCAGGAGGTCAGCAGTGGCTAGACTGAGTAAAAATATGTTGGTCACGTTGTGCATTCTTCTGTACCTATTTAGAGAAACGAAACGAAATAAGTTATGTTCTTGGGTTACACTGGCAACAGGTTTACACTCTTTTTATTTTTTATAAAACACAAAGATAATATGTACAGGGGCCGTATATCTGGCCCAAAAATGTTGAGTAGTATGTATAAACACATTAAAAAGAAATATCAACCTAGCAATATATTTTTTTTTATTTTTCAAAATGGGGCCTCAAATTTTTATTGGCCAAGGGCCCCTACAATTGTAAATCCGGCCCTGTGACTGGGCCACCGCCACTAATTACTAGGCCTTTAATGGCCGCCAGATAATCTCTGCGAACTGCCCCCCCCCCAACAGAAAGCACATCGCAATTAACAGTCCTCTAACTATGACTTTTGAATTGTGTCACGACTAAATAATGACGCACACACTAAAACAAAACATGCACGATGACTTTCGAAAAAAAATCAATTTAAATTGATGATGCCCATACTTAGGGGTTATACAAAAACCGACTTTTTAAAAAACCGGTTGTCGAAGGTCAATTTCTCAAAAAACCGGCGAAAACCGGTTTTCGGTTTTACAATAAAATAAGTGAAATAAACGATTTTTAAAGCATTCTAGCAACAATTATTTTCAATGTATGCCGTATTTAATTGACGGGCATGAAAATGAATAAAGTTTAATGTGATTATGTCAACCAATTTTTAAAGTAAAACAATAAATACAAGAAAAAAAATTGTCAATATTGACAGTAAAAATATTACTACTGCCTACTGGGTACATGTATAATATTCCTTTAAATTGCCTATTGACTTATTATATTTCTATCATGGCCTTTGAACTGCTAAACTTTGTTTGGCAGTCACGAATGAGACTTAATTATTTCCCGTGTTTCATTCATATTAAGCTATAAATATACGTGGCTGTCAAAGACACGAGGTTTGTTTGCCGCTCAAAGACAAATTCAGAATCAGCCGTTGTGATGTAGACCTCAGTACATGTATAGTACTTATTTATATAAAGTCTATAGATATTACGGTTCTTTTTTTACTCTTGGTATTATCTTTGTCTTTTTCTCTCTCTCTCCCTCCCTCCCTTCCTCTCTCTCTCTCTCTTTCTCTCACATCCTCTGTCTAAGTTTCTAATGTTATCTATATATGTGACACAGTACACAAACACCTCTGTACCTCTATGGACCCACGGGCCACGGCCACAGTGAATGTCCATTTCAAAAAAATTTCTCCACTGAACTCTAAATTAACTCCTCGACCCTCCCTTCATACAATTATCTCCTCACCTACCCCACTCCCATCCCTGAGATGTATCAGTTACACCAGTCATTACAGCGGTTGTACGACGGTCCTGCCTTGTTTAAGTTAGAGGGGTTGGCGGTGGTGAAGGTGTTGGATGACGAACATAAATTTAGTCAACTTGAAAAAATCGCCTCTGTCTATTGTTTAGTAACGAACTAAGGAGATACCAATACCCCAATCCCCTCTCCCGTCTCAGTGATATGCCCGTTTCAAGTTGTATACTTCCCGCAAGTCAACACTAAATTCTTGCGCTAAAAAAATCGGTTTTTCTGTGGAATTAGTAAACGACCTGAGTTTAGCCCTCTTTCCAGGTCGAGGAAACAACGGATACAATAAATCTCTCTATGTGTATATACCCTCCCCTCCCCCTCAAGTTAACCCTGAACCACTGGTCACGCCTTCTCTCTTGTATCGCTCAACAATTACTTTCTAACAATGACCAAGTATACGGGTCAGACTGACATGGGAGTTCATTTGAAAGTCAAAGTTTCCCAGATTTCTCTGCAATTTATTTGAATGTAACAACATTTTTTTCTAATTGTTAAGTGCTAGGCTAAAACCGACTTTTTAAAGCCCAAAAGACCGGTTGTCGAATGCTTCGAGATTCGTCGAAAAACCGGTTTTTCGCCGCCGGTTTTTAAAAACCGACAACCCCTACCCATACTGCATAGAATTTATATCAGGTGATGCCCCCCCCCAACCCCTTCACCAACATCCATTTATATCGCGTCATGAAAAGCCACGGTGGTCTCATAAAATCAGGAGGCCCAGACAGGTGTCCCATAGCCCACCTCCTCCCTGGCGACGGGCCTGCCTTTGTAGAATACGTGTCTCTTTGTAGAGGTTTCTATTGAGAAGAGATCCCCCCGCCCCCTAAGGGACAATAAAACGCCTTCGTGCTGCACGCTTTGTTCCTGAATACATACGCAAACAAATACGACATGGTATGGATATCCTTGTCTTTGTCATAACATCTTTCTGAAAACAAAAACCGTCCTTCAAAATACAACTGGCCAATAGAAATCAAAGAAACACAATACGTCATTTACGTCAGTGAGATTAGATTTAAACAAAAAAAAAAGTCGCATAAATCTTCGAAACAATTACACCTTTTTTAAAACATATTTTTTCTTTTATTTCAAAGAGAGACGTGAATGAACAAATTTGAAGCAATGAATATAAATAGAAACATTTAAAAACAATTTTAAAAAGCAGCATTCAAAATTTTAGCTTCTAAATCTACAGATTTTCAAGTCATTTTATGTTACTAGAAAAAAAAAAAGAAAGAAAAGGGAAAAAATTCGTTCACTGTGAGTTCTATAGATTCCATTCTATTAGTTTTATTCTCTCCCCTTTGTTGTGCCAGCGTAGTCATTGAATTACCTTACCTCCCTTTCATCGACTGAATCAATGAACAATTAAAAAACTGAAGTCTGACAAGTGAAAGTTGTTGAGAGTATTGTCTTCTATGTCGATGAAACTTTATATTCATTATTTACCCCCCTCCCCCGCAACAACCACCCACCATTTTTTGTTCCCTTTTTCCAACCATACCCCACCATTCTCAACACTTAACTCTGTTGCCATGGTGATAGAAAGTCGCTTTTCACAACAAGTTGTTCTTACATGACAATTTTTTTTTTGTTTGTTTACTTAATAGTGTGTCCTGCACTTGCCATGAAATTTATTTGTAAAGATAACAGACGCTTAAAGCCAAACTTTGCTTATGTTGTTAAAATAAACTTGAGGTTTGAAGAATTTAGCTTTTAATGCCGTTCAGTGTGAAAGAAATGTATATAATGAAGCTATTTATAACTTATGTCGTTGTACTGATTGAGCAGTAAAATGAAGTGAATATAACATTGGGAAATCGTGACGTTAGCAATATTTGCCAAGATTAAGTCAATGAACAATGACGTCATCGTATGGTTTTTATTAAATTGTTTTGTTTCGTTTACACAATGTGTGCAGTTTTATTTTTTTAAATTTTGTTGTAAATAGCATAAATTGTAGACACTCAGCTCACACATACAGTGGATTCCACTTAATTGGGACAGCCGCTTATTTGGGAAAAATCTCAAAGAAACCAACCCAAGAAGCCTATAGTAAATTCGTATGTTTAATTGGGACAGCCGCTTAATTAGGGCATAAATCCTCGGTCCCGATGTGTCCCAATTAAGCGGAATCGACTGTATAGCTCATTTCAAGCTAGTGGTAAATGTCTTATAACAAAATAAAAAAAGTAAAATTCTCTCAAGTCCCTCCCTAAGGTGTCATCGGGGCAGATGAAGTGTAGAATTCATCTGTTTCAGTAACCTCGGCATATGAAGTGATTGTGTGGTTAGCACTACGCCCAGCCGCCTTTACTTCCACAACTTAAAGTCAGGTACCCATTTAGAGCTGGCTGGACTTTTAATGGACTGGTCAATAGATGTATCTGTACATAATTAAAAAGAAATTAGCAACTGCTTTGAACTTTTGGTAAGGCGAAATTTATTTATTTCTACATATACACACACAAACTTGAACCAACCTCACACACACAAGCACCAACACCAACACACACACACACACACACACACTGTTCCTGTGTATTTGTGTATTAGAGTATGTTTGTATGCAAGTGTATTTGTTTAAATATGTCTGTTATAATGGGTTTATTTTCGTGTATACATGTACACTGTACACACATTGATATCACACTACATACATGTACACACATTGATATCACCATATATACATGCAAGGCCGTAGCCAGGATTTTTTTTGGGGGGGGGGCTGTGCAGAGAGTTTTATATAAGAAAAAATTGGAACACAATGATAAAGAACTATATTTTATAATAGAATTTGATTTTTAGAAATTATTTGGGGGGGGGGCTGCAGACCCCTAGTCCCCCCCCCCGACTACGGCCTTGTATACATGTACACACATTGATATCTCCATATATCCTTGCCCTAAACTTAACATATTAAATATAGTACTATAACTAGTATTTTGTCATAAGGTCATACTCAAATATACATACATACATACATGCATACATACATATATACATACATACACACACACGTACATACATAAAGGACATACATGTATGCATGCATGCATACATACATACATACATACTTACATGCCTACATATATACATACATAAAAACATACATACATACAAACATATATAAATAAAAATATACATACATACTTACATGCATACATATATAGGCTACATAATACATACATACATACAAACATACAAAGAAACATACATACAAACAAACATACAAACAAACATACATACAAACAAACATACAAACAAACAAAAAACAAACAAACATACATACATACAAACAAACAACAAACAAACAAACATACAAACAAACATACAAACAAACATACAAACTAACATACACACATACATACATACAAACAAACATACATACAAACAAACATACAAACATACAAACAAACAAACAAACATACATACAAACATACAAACAAACATACATACAAACATACATACAAACATACATACAAACATACATACAAACATACAAACATACAAACATACAAACATACAAACATACAAACATACAAACATACAAACAAACAAACATACATACGTATAAACATACATACATACAAACATACAAACAAATAAACATACATACATACATACATGCATACACACACATACACACAAATACACACATATACATACATACATACATACAGGCATACAGACATACAAACATACAAACAAACATACAAACATACATACATACATATATACAAATATACCAACAAACATACATACAATGGCATTCGCATTAATTAAATTTCTATCTCTCTCTCCTTATGTTGCTATCTCTATTTCTCTCTCTCTCTCTCTTTCTCTCTCTCCCTCTCTCTCTCTCCTGTCACACACACACACATGCGTACATACACACACTAAACATAAGGACGCAATCAATGACAGATCATTTGCCTACGTCATTGAAATTCAAGCCCCCACAAAGGATACAAATATAAAGAATTCTTTTTTTCAATATTCATTGCTGTAACCAAATGTTTTTATTTTGTCGTTAATTGCCATGCTGATATTTTTTAAAAATTATACACACACACCCATACACACACACACAAAATGTGTGTGGGCTTTTAACTCATCATTTATTATTTAGATATGCCAGGTTGGAAAAAGCGAATATTTTCATTAGCTACAATTATATGTTTCTTTCCATTGTCTTAAGTGTAGGCTAGGACATAGCAAAATCTGAATGAATATACATACATATATATATATATATATATATATATATATATATATATATATATATATATATATATATAGATATATATACAGGGTGGGCCAAAAAAAAGTGAGAACATTGCGTAGAAAGTAATATAATTATATCAAAGTTTGTTTAGCTGTATGTATAATATCTTAAATTGCTAACTCATTTACTTGCCCGTTTAGATATATGACGTAATTAGTACAATTTCCGGGCGCTATGTTGGATTTTAATATGACAAATTTTTTTTATTTTAAAAAAATTTGAATGTTATATGATGTTCTCACTTTTTTTGGCCCACCTTATATATCATATATAATAATACTCATTTCCAGTGTGCGTTAAATCGAAAGTAAAGAATTAATACAGTATTCCAGTTTAAAATACAACCATGAAAAAAATCGGATCTGCCCGAAACCAAAAAATAACCTAGCCTACCGATCAAGCATAAGGGGATATAACTGTATGCAAAGGTTTTGCAGGGTGCAGCTAGTATATATATATTTTTCAGAATCTCTTCTGCATTTAATATCTGTATTAGAATATATTGCTACAGGCTATTTTAAATTCCAATAGTTACACGTTTTAATTTAATCGTTAACATCTTGAAGATTTTTTTTATAAAGTTTATTTTTAATATTCGTCTCATTTTCTGTGGCTGGTTTTGTGGTGGTTTTGTGGGTGGTTTTGTGGGTGGTTTTGTGGCTGATTTTGTGGCTGATTTTGTGGGTAGTTTTTGTTGAGATTAGAAATCTCAAATTATGACAAGCGAGTACATTCAGCATGACAATACACATTTAGTTTTTCTACATTTTCTTGTCCATGAATTAACATTTGTATATATAAGAAGCTAATGACTTTTGAGAAATGTTTATAATGTAAAAAAAAAAAATTGATTCTATCATGTCAAAAATAAATACAAAAGAATTGCAGGAGTGCAAAATAGTGAAGACATTTTTATTTAGTCTCCTATAAAATCGCCAAAAGACAACATACTTTTTTTTCTTAACACATAATCTCTAAACCAAAAATGTCTTGTTGCCTTTTTTAGATTACGTAAAAGGCAACATACTTTCCAAACACATAATCTCAAAACCGAAAATGTCTTGTTATCTTTTTTTAGATTGCGTAATATGCAACATACTTTCTTCTTAACAGATAATCTCCAAACCAAAATTGTTGCCTTTTTAAGACACCTGCGGATATAGGAAGAAGACGGATGATAGCTCTTGCGATTGATTACATAAGCTAAAGAAAGTAAGGAGAGCTAGTTGGACGATCCCACTGAAATTTTATTCCATTTTTTTTTTGTCGTTTTGCTCACTCACTCCCTCCCTCTCCCCTCCACAACCCTTTCCTACTTCATACTCTTAACTGTTTTTTCCATTTCTCATTTTCTTTCATAATTGTAGCCTCACACATTGTCATTATTACGTTACCCTGGGCAACAGAGTTTTCTTTGGCCTGCAGTTTTTGTGTTTTTTTTTCTGGCCTAAGACATGTATCCAAGTGTTGTATTTTCAATTCTGGTCACCGCTGCCCATCTACGTCTTCCATTGTCTGTCAATCGCCACGGAGGTTTATGGCATTCTCTTTAAAAAAAAACAACTAATTATTTCTTCATTTGTTCCCTTTACTCTCTTTGTATCCGACTTTTTATATTTTTGTTTCGTCTCCACACTTTTCTACTCATAGTTTTATATATTTTATGTTATTCTTGACTTCTCACACTATATAGATATTTTAAAATTTGTTCATAAACGAACTGAACGAATCGTATCTATATCTATCTCCCAGTATATTCGAGTCTCTGTTAATTTGTCTGTCTAGTTTACTATATTTCTGGACAATAATGAGCGTGATATTCGAGGACGAAGGACATTCCGTGATATCAATATACTTTCTCGGTAACACAGGCTCGGGTTTTGTGTAGACTATTAACTATGTCATTTGATCCGTTTGGAGTCTGCTGACGTCAGTAAATGTCAGTTGTTTTACTTTAAATTCTCCATTTGTTTTACTTTGTCCGCCACTCAAACCAACCCAAACACACACACACACAAACCAACACAAACACACACACACACAAACCAACTCAAACACACACACACACACACAAACCAACCCAAACACGCACGCACGCACAAAGCCATTGATGTTGTTGAGTAAATTTCTCTTGACCACTTAAAACAATTTTTCTTCATACGAGTGTGAGGATGGTGTGGGGTATTACAACAAGGTAGAACACAGTGGCAGTTTGGTAGTCAGCTAGACTGCTGATCGGTAAATCCCCCAGATCGAGCCTCAGTCTTTGCTCTGACACGAGAGAAAAGTCGTTCAAGTCCCTGGGGGCGATGTACCATTTACACACGGTCTCACAGAAACTCTACTTCACCTGACCTCGATGGTATATAAAATACACCCCCCCCTCCTTTTCTAAAAAAAAAAAAAATGCAGTAACTCTTTTCGACGCCCCTAAAGTTGAGCCCGGTCACGACGTTACATGTTGTGATAAAAAAAAAACCATTCTAATGGACCGCACTGTAGACAATGTATTCAGATTTAGAAATCAAAAGTCATGAGTTCAATAGCTGAAATTGATATTAATGGCTCACTGATATCCACACATAAACTTATCGTGTTTTGTAACTATATACATATATATATATATATATATGTGTGTGTGTGTGTGTGTGTGTCTGTGTGTGTGTGTGTATTTGTGTGCGTGTGTGTCTTCGATTATTATGAAACACTTTCAAAACACTTTACGACAATATCAGTGCTAGGTTGTTGTCTAACAGAAACAGGTAGATGTGGAATGTAGATTTTTTTTTAAAGTAAGAATATTCCTAGAATTGAAAATTACATTTGGAGACCGTTCCAGGGCCGGATTCAGACTTGATAAGGGCCCTAAACTATTTGAGATAACGAGACTCTTTATAAGTCCAGATAGTATAGTCAGTGCTAAATATTTAAGTAAACATGACATTTTTTGGGGGAGACCCCCCCCCCAAAAAAAGCGAGGGCTCTAACCTATGACATTTTTGGGGGATCCCAAAAGAGTGTGGGGGCCCTTACCTATAGTTTGTGTATAGCTTATACGTAAATCCTGCACTGGGGCATTCACTTATGATGTAAGGATTTTTTTACTTAAATTTTTGACATTCCCCACCTAATCAATCCATCGAAATTTTTTGTTTTACTATTCCGTATGATTGCATTTCACACTTCGGACACACACATCCCTTAATGACGCTACGAAATAAGTGAATGGACCCGCATCAAAAGAATCACCGCTTAACTGGCAACGACAGCACCTGTCTATCACGGGTAACACGAATTACGATCAGAAAAGGCTTACCTGGCAACAGAAATGATGACCAAAATGTTTCCGGTCAGCCCGAGCACCAGGGTCAGGCCGTAGCCCAGGGCGTTGGGGACGAGGTCGTCCAGGGGCAGGTGGCCGGTTGACTCGTCGTAGTCGTAATCGTAGGCGTCGATGACCTCTGCCGAGGTCAAATTGCTGTGACCGTCTACGGCGTCCATCAGATGGGAAACGTTGCTCACGGAGTCTAAATGAAAGGTTTCAGGGGCCAATGAGCCGGAGTCGCGAATTGATTTGACCCGACTCAAGGGCGCAGAACTAAAATTCACCTGCATGATGACGTCAATTCATTTTTATTTTGTTCAAAAAAAAAAAAACCAATATGAAATATCCTCTTTCTTTTCACGATGCAGTATTATTATGTAGAGTTCTGTTGTATTTTTTTAAATTTTACTTCCATTGTCAAGAATACTTCACAACACATGAATCATGGTGTAATACAACTTCATTTTGTTCATCAGATGAATAATAAAAGATACACAGAAAATAGGCTATCATAAATATTACATACCTATATATATATTGTAAGGACTTTCGATAAGGGGACTTTACTCGTTTCAATTTTTTATTTTTCGTTGTGTCGGAAAACGGTAGTCATAGACAATTTTTAAAACAGAGTTAATGGACTTGTGTTCCCTAGCGACCCTTGTAGCTTAAGGTTTGAAGCATTACCATTTTTAACGTTAAGACATGATATTCACAAATGACAATTCTTTCTTTTTTTTTTAAACTAAACAAAGTCATCCTGTATTAAGGAAACTGTATTAACAAATTATGGTCATACAGCGGCGGCCTGTGGAACTGCAGCACCAACCTATTTCCGCTAGATAGTATTGTTATCAATAAAAAAAAAAAAGAGTCAAATTTTGTGTTTAATTATTTTTTCTTTAAACGTGAACAAAATAATTATAATCTTAGGATTAATTATAATCCGTCAGATTAATGTCAAAAGACGTTGTAAGGTAGCCCCAGTTTGCGATAAATGATTTTAAAAAAAAAATCTTTGTATAAAACTGTGTTTGTCGCAGTTCTAGCAAACAGGTTTATGGCATTTGCGTGCCACCGTACACACACAAAAACTAAAATGCAAACTATTTCCTAGAGCAGTTCCCCCCAACCCCCCCCACCCCCAATAAATTTTAGGTACGGGCCGCCACTGTTGACATGTTACATTTTCCTAGAAATGTTTCACTACGGTCAGTGACAAAGTCTTAGTTGGGTGGAGGGTGTGAGGAGGGGTGGGGGAGAAAGGCGGGGGGTAGGAAAATAGAGGGGGGAGAGAGGGGGTGAGAGAGTGTGTACGAGAAAGAGAGGGGGGAGAGAGGGAGAATGGGAGAGAGGGGGGAAGAGAGAGAGAAGAGAGAGAGAGAGAAGGGTGTAAGGAGAGAAATGAAGATGTATTAAAAAAAAAATTTTAAGTTTCTGATTAAAGATGAGGTCACTCCGTGGTGGTGGTTCAAACCCCTTGGTATCCAACACCTTAACACCTCCGTTGTGCACCTGCTAGGCCATTTTATCCTTCATCATAGTGAGAGAGAGATATAAGAAGGCACCCATACAATCAACTGTTCCAGCAGGTGTTCAATATAAAAATGTCCTAACATAGAACAATATCTTCCCTGTGACCACCTCAGAGTTAAATATTAACAAAAAAAAAAAGGGGCGGCACATGAATGCATGGCGCTGCTATGGTCATGGAGCCACTTCCAGGCAGAGTGCTGCTAAATAATGTGAAGGGCATATAACTACAAATATACAGTGTGCATAATTCACTATGATATGAAATTTTTTTTTTTATAAAGGCCGTCCTCCACCTTCATTTGTTTAAAATCTGCCACTGTAAAGATTAAATAAATGTGTTTATATTTTACAAAAAACAAAACCTGATTTTGAAAAAGACCGTAAGGTGCAAAAGGTGATGCGTTAGTCAACTCTCTGGTCTATCACAGTGATAACAACTACCATGCCACAAAATCATTTGGTCACGCCAGAAAATTTTCACGGCAAGCCCCTGCAGCAGCTTACAAATATTAACGCATATAAACTGTATCTTAAATACTTCGTATAAAAACAAAATGGCGCGCTAAAAAGATTTCATTTGAATAAATTTTAATTTTGGCACTTAGATAAAAATCCTATTGGCTGACCCTGTCTCTATTATAATCGTACACAATACTACATTATCCCTATAGGGATAAGACTGTATCCTTGTAATTGTATTTGTACTGCGGAAGAGACCATTGCTTGTGTATTCCACGCACGGCAGCAGCTGTGATAGACGTCGCTAAGATTTGAACCCCGGCTCTTCACCGTGCGGATCGAATTCACCTCAATCCAATTTGGAAAAAAAAAAATCAACTAATTTCCAGGTTATATGTACGCGCTGACCACTGTATCACATGTATGTCGTCACTGATTTCAATCCACACAGGTAAAGATATTGTTAGATAACATGTTAAGTTATTTACACTGGTTCTAAAACTGTGGATCGAGGCTAGATTTCAAGTGGGTCTCCAAAATATGTTAAAATTAAATTATCGAACAAATGAACTATTGATTTTTTTTAACTTCAATTTCTCTTCTTAAAAAAATCTTTCTTTTAAAATTAGGTCCAGAAAATCGAACAAGGTTCATAGTGGGTCGTGAATAGAAGTTTGAGAACCATTGATCTGTGCTAACTGATATTTCAAATATTTACTATACGCATTTAGGAAAGAAATATATTTCAATCCAAACATAAGTAAGCAAGCATTATACACACCGATGAATTAGAGAATAGTTTGAAATTTATTCCGTTATCACAAAAAAAATCAATGTATTATTTTATATAATCACACTCTGGCTAAGGAGAAAAGTCTATCAAATAAAAAATACAACTTTGATTTTTTTTTCCTTTTCCCTCATAAATTCCAAAAGTGGTGAAATTTATTGAAAGGCACTAAGCGGGATAACTCCGCGACCCAAGAGAAGATAACTGCAGAACTGTAAACAGCTTCTGTTGCTAGGAGGAGGAAGTGGTGGGAGGCGCCTGACGTAGTTGTGTGACGTAGTACACACACGACAAGAAATCTGAGACCAGCGACAATGTCTATGTTTGTTTGTTGTTGACATAATTTAGAAGGGAGAAAAAAAAATTAATTACTTAGTTTTCATAAAATGACTTCACTAGTCTTTTCAAAGACTAACATGATTATTGTTTTTATTATGTGCATACAATTTTGACTTTGTGACTAGGACCAGATGATGTGACATGGGAAAAGGCAGTGGTCGTACCAGGGGTGGTCGGGGGTGGGGGGGGGACAGTGTCATCCTCGTTTACTACT
>JAGDYQ010000015.1:3720852-3723352 GCA_021962125.1 Bulinus truncatus | reverse complement strand
CGATCTCCGGTTGGACCTAGGAAATTATTCATGTCATGGCTTCAGTCCCCGCTATATTTCCCGTGGTACATCCATGGCCATTGCGCTATCGGCTTTGGTGTGGATGAACGAAGGACACTATTAAAACCGTCCCAGTGGTGGTTTTTAGGATCTAAAAGATTTCATCTCATCCTTACAGGGACTTCACACACCATCATCGAGTGACTGCATGATTAAGTATCTAATGTCCTGGACATAAGGTGGAACCGAATTCGAAGGTGGAGAATATGGTCTTTTAATCCTCCTTTAATCCTCCTATAATCCGTTATTAATGTGTAATAATAAAAAAAATATCATGAACTGAGAATTAATATTTGTTCAAAATAAATTCCTTTGTAGGCTACAAGTGTTTATTTTTTTTTTGTTTTGACTTTTTAAGAAAGGGAGATCAAAAAGAGTAATATTTTTGATCGTTTAACGACTGAGGTTATCTACCGTATGCATTTATTTACTTTTTATTTCATTTATTTTTTTATTTTGGTAAAAGAGAAAGATAAATAAATTGTGTGTATGCACTAGATACGACATGTAACAAGATGATAACCGACTGAATCGTATATGACCGTTTTTTCAAAGATTGGAGATTGTATATACATATATTTAATAAAATTACTTTTTCAAACAGTAACTACGACTTATAAAAACGATTGTGTGGTTAGCACAACGTCTAGCTGCATTTACTTCCCCATTTACTTAATGTCAAGTGACCATTCAAAGCTGAGTGGACTTGGGTGAAAATTACACCAAATTTCAATTAGAATTATTAGCTTGGTACTCGCCGAGAGATCGAACCCTTGATTCTCAGGACAACGATCAAGCGCGCTATCGCTCGGCCATCCGTCCATCTATGTTTTTACAGTATGATTTTTAAAATAGTTTATCTATGTAAATTTTATTTATATTTCGGCGTGCCATGAAAGTTTTTTGGCGTACTAGGTTTGGCCTGCGTGCCGTGTATTAGCCATCCCTGACTATGAACAGCGTTCCTAAAGATAAAACCAACTATATGTTCTATCTCTATAACCTTAAATGAAGACCACGGTATTCAACTCACCAATCTACTGTATTTTTTGTCAAAGATATATATGATTGGGATTCTTTTTTTATTGAACCAGATCGATCGATGGATGACCAAAGTAGTCGATTCTTTTAATTATCCAGTAGTCGGTGTTGTGTGAACATAGGGGAAACACTCAAACACGCATATTGAACACTTCATTGCGATCAGTAAATTACTGTGAAGCTATATGAAATAACTAGTTGCAAGTACCCGGCTTTGCCCGGGTTGAAAATAAGGTTTTCTGTTTACCTTTTGTTTTCTCCCTACCCCCTCTCTCCCTTCCTCTCTCTCTCTCCCTCCCTCCCTCCCCCCCCTCTCCCTCCCTACCCCCTCTCTCACTTTCTCTTTCCCTCCCTCCCTTTCTCCCTCTCCCTCCCTCCCTAATTCTCCCATCTCTCTCTCTCCCTCCCTCCTTCTCTCACCCCCTGTCCCTCTCTCCCCCTTCCTCCCTTCCTCCTCCCCTCTCTCTCTCTGCCCCCTCTCTCTTTATCTCTCCCTCCCATTTCTCTCATCCTCTCTCCCTCTCTTCTTCCCTCTCCCGTCTCCCTCTCTCTCCCTCTCTCCCTCCCTCTTCTCTCCCCCTCTTCCTCTCTCTCCCTCCCCCTCCCTCCCCTATATATATATATATATATATATATATATATATATACTTATCATTATGGCTTCACACTTCTTCTAAAATCCTTCTTCATTCCTTTACCTTCCTCAAACTGTACAAATCAGGAAGCATGAAAAAACATCAACAATTCTTTGCAGCATAAAGGCACGATACAGCACCAGCGCACAAGTTCTATTCGGCTTTATTAGTAGGAAAATTTAAAAATGTAAAATGTATCATCGGGAAATGACGTCACAGAGTAGTTTTATTTATGGCGCCGTCGAGATTACTTTAATATAGTAAAATACTAAAATAAAAATAATTTATTACAATTAAACTACCCATCGAGATAAAACGAAACCTGTCCCATGATTTGTTTACCTACCGAAATAGGGTCTAATGCTGTTTCCTTTCACATTAAATGTGAAATACAAGTACTCATGGTGGAAGTACAAGTAGCCATGGTGTAATTATGAATACAAGTACCTAATGTGCACGTACGAATACAAGTACCCAATGGCCAAGTACGAATACAAGTACAAATACTCCACAAATGCATTTAAGTAGTACTCGAGTACAATTTGTCCATCTCTACTGTTGAGTCCTGCTCAATTAGTCAACAGAAACATCTTATAGGACAGATGAAAGTGGTGTTATTTTGTTTATAGTGTTGGCTGTGTTATTATGTTTTTCTCAATATTTATCGTATAATTGAAAAAAAAATTTCTTATTCATGTACAAAGGTCATTCGTTGTTTTAATATTTGTCTCAACTTCAAGTTGTTGTTGTTTTTTGTATTGGAC